>QJNU01000740.1:0-33727 GCA_004154915.1 Monosporascus ibericus | reverse complement strand
GTTCAGACGTGTGCTTTCCGATCTGGCAGAACGGCGGGCAGAACGGCGGGCAGAACGGCGGGCAGAACGGCGGGCAGAACGGCGGGCAGAACGGTAGGCAGAACGACGGCGAGCGGAATGGCGGGCAGAATGGAAATTCCCCGGAAAGGGATGATATAATTTCGTCGGACCAGATTCCTCTAAATCTAAATAACTTTTATAAAAATTATTCGGGGTAAGCTTTTTAAGGTGTAAAAAGTTAATAATGCTAATATTATAACAGATTAATAATTTTTTCGTATATAATGAAAAAATAAGGTTTATTTCGTCCAAAACCATAAGGTATAGGTAATAATGTAAATATTATGCGTAAGGCGACAACTTTACGAACGGGCCATTTCCTTAACGGGCCGCCATTTCCTATACAAAATCAACGAAACTGCATGTTATAATTAAATAACAAAAATAGATATTATAAAACGGCCACCGGTGTTACGGCGAGCTTAAAAAGTGACTAGGATAAAGCTAATAATTGATCAGGTTATTACTTTATCGACGACTATATTCTGGCTAAAGAAAAAAAAGAAAAAGAAACTTACAATTCGGCTAGTAGCTCTTTATTTATAAGGGCTTCTAAACCTAATAAACCTAATTACCTCTATAATTAGGTGACTGCTTATTCTGGTATTCGGCCATGGCCGTTATAACCGGATTAATAATTAAGATTATAAATTAAGGCCGGATATAAAGTATTATTTTAAAATATTAATATTTTTATAAAGGAAATAAAAGTTAAAATTGTAAAAATAAGGTATTAACATTTTTTTATATAAATTGTATAAAAAATGTTAAAATCTAACCTTCGGGTATACTTTTAAATAACTATATAATTAATAATAATAAAAGTTTAAAATAAAGTTTATAAATAACTGAATTCATTTTTTTATTAATATATAATATCCTAATTTTATTTTATTAGTATTCGTTACGTTATTTATATTATAATAAGTAATATACTTTTTTTTATTAGCAATCATAGTAATTAAATGTAGGAATCTAGCGTAACTCTTATGCGTTGGTTTTATATGTTCTGGGAAAGGACAAATCTAGTCCGTAGACAATCGCCCTTACATATATAATTAGGTGACAAAGGATCGTTTATAGACAAAAGGCGTCCCAGGCAGCACTCCTGCAGCCTGGGCCCATAAAGCCAGCCCGCAGGCAATACCTATAAGCACCAATTGCCGACATTTTTAAATAATATTATCCCCACTTTCTGGTATATGCTATAGCTTTTTATATAATAAAGATATTTAAAAGAGGTTATACTAACTATATAGCTCTTAAACCTAAATAATTATATATAAAGTTTCTAATTTAGAATTTTATTATTAAAAAATATATAAATACTTTTCTATATCGATTAAAATAGATATAAAATATATAGTAAAAATGTTTACTAAATATAAGAAAATTCTAAGAATTTATTCCGTAATTATAACGAAACCTAAGAAAGCCTTCTTATTAAAAAAGTTATAGTTAATAATAAGCCGACGATTACTTATTTTTTTCGATTTTAACTTAAATTTTAAAAGGTTTGTAAAATAAGCGAAAATGCGACGTTAATTATAAGATTATAAAAGATTAGTAATTCCAAACCCTAATTAAGGTTTGGACACCTAAATTTACCTTATAAAAGCAATTATAATTAATACCGCCGACCGTAGTTACGTATGTTATTACAGGGTTATTAAAATATAGCGATTTCGGCGATTTATATAAAAAAATAGCGGCCCGTTAAAGGGGTGGCCCGTTAATGCGGTAATCCTCTTATATTAATAATTATGTTTAGCTTATATATATTCTTAAAATTAATAGCTTTTAATAAACGGTTAAAGGCCTCCCTTACGTTAGATTTTATAAACTAAAAATTTCGAATTGACTCCTTTAAAAGTTTAATATTTTATATATAAGTATTAAAGCATATTTGCTTATTTTAACCTAGTTATCTTAAACGTGCTGGTTGTAAGTCGCCTATAACGGTATAAAGGTGATAAATGACGTAGATCGTAGTTATAAAAACACAGCCCCTTATAGCTAAACAGAACTAGACAGGACCCCATATAAATCCTAATAAAAGCGTATATAGCAATAATCGCTAATACGACCCGATAAAGGGTTTGTGGCTTAGTTGAGCTAATAATTGGTATGATTATATAACAATAACCTTAAACTTTTAAATACAGTTTAAAAACTTTTAAAAGAATAATAAAAAAATTAAAAAAGTATAAAATAAAAAATAATATAAGATAAGCAAAAATGCGACGCTAATTATAAGACTAAAAAATCAGCAATTCCAAACCCTAATTTAGGTTTAGATTACGTTATCAAGATCAGGCCTTATTTTTAAGGTTATGGCTACGCTTGCGACGTAGCTATAACTAGGGCTTTTTAAAAACCTATAGCTCTAAGTACCGACTTATAAAAAGACTCATAAAATCCTCAAAAATAAGGCCTGATAACAAGTTGTGATTTTTTGGCCTCATTTTATACGCTTTTATGTTAAATTTTGGAAACCTTTTTTAAAAACTTCGAAATAAAATAACAATTAAAATTAATTACAAAATAATAAAAACTATAAGGATATACAATTTTAAAAGCGCTTCCTAACGGCATACTTAATTTCCTAATCGGGACTAATTTAACGAAAATATTCAAGATCCAAATAAAAACTTTCATTCTACATATACTTTCTAACCGGAACGCCCTCATGACTGCGACGTAACAATCACAATCCGTACGGGCAAAAGAATAGCTATACGGGCTTCTCCCATACTGAGTTACCCTTGGAAGTCCTATAACGAAATGTTATACGCAGTAATTACGTTATTGCAGCAAAAAGGGCGTTCCGGTTAATTAAGTCCGAAACCTTCTTATAACTGCGACGTAACAACTACAATTCATACCGCCGAAAAAATTAATATACGGGCTTATCCCATACAAAATATGCATAAAAAACCCGGTGCACGATGATGCGACCGATGGTTATTACGTCGTAACCATAAGGGCGTTACGGTCGCCTATTTCCCAGCTTTAAACCTAGCCATATTAACTATAATTGCCATCTAAAAAATTCGAAAAAGTTCTTATATCTATATTAACTTATATTCGATGCGTATATATGATATCAGATTTACCGGACTTATATTAAGTGCATAATAACTTATTTTCCTTTAAAAAGTTATTTTATTTAAATAAATAAAAAAAATTAGAAGGAAATTCGACAATTTTAATAAGGATATATAAAACGAAACCTTTGTTCGTACAACTATAACTCAGGCCTCTCTGGCTTATTATAAGGATTTAGGATATAATTGGTTAATTTTTAGCGTAATAAAGCGGTATATTTGAAAAACAAGCCAAAAAGGCCTGGGCTAGCTGAGGTAAGGTTTGGACATTTAAATCCACCTTATAAAAGCAATTATATCGTACCGCCGACCGCAGCTGCGCATATCGTTATAGATAGCTGGGTACTAAAGTGAGATGGTCGTTAATTAGTTGCAGAATGAATTCTAAAAAGTGAATATATTAGGTTATTTTTATTTAGCGTCTTTTATTAATTGTTAGATAGTTATTTATGCTAATGGGTGGGTCGGCGTCTAGTCGGTTATTAATCGTAGACCTTTAGGAGCTATATCCTTATAAAAGTAAAAACTTTTCTTTAATTAAACTACTGATTATTATCATAAATTATCGCCATATTATAAAGAAACCTTTTTATCAACTTTAAAACAACGCGTTTGGAAATTATTCGAAGCCAGCCGGATTCCTGCGAAGGTAGTGGATTGGAAGAGAAAACCTTACAAAGGGAAAATAAATCGCGTTATGGGGAATTTTTGGGGAATTTTAAGGGGGTTTTGGCAGAGCCTAGCATGACTTTGTAAGGTGTAAGTAGGGGGGCCTGGCAATTAGTTATGTAACTGACTTATATGAGCTTTGGTATTATATTACTCAATAATGTACCTCGTTGCTTAGGGGGAGAGGATTAGACCTAGCAGATACGACGCCCAAATCTCGACTTATCTTGCATGCAAGCTTCAACACGGTTATATAATAATACATTTCGTAAAAAGGCGCAGGAGGATAATAATAATTAGATTACGCAGCTTAACTTCCGGAACATTAATATTTCTCTTAACCTTTAACGAATCGACGAAAGCGCGTATTTAAATAACCCTAATTAGTACTAAATAACAATCTGATAGTATAATAATATTTGTTAAGCAACTTCCAGCAACTTTTACAAAATATCTTCCGGAAAAATTATCGATGCTCGTAAGGAACAGCTTAATAATTTGCAAGATAGTTATAAAAAAATAAAAAATAAAAATAAAGAAGAACAGAAAATTCTTAAGAAAAAGAAGAAAGAATTGAAGGAATTGTAGAAGCAGCTGACGGAACTGGCCGATAGGATCACCACGAAAAAGGAACGGCTCGTCGGCGCGGCCTTAAGATCTTCGCAAAAGGTTTATGGAAGGGAAACGGTTACGGTAAGCTTTTAAAACAACTTAGATTAATTCTAAAAGAAGATTACGGAAAAGAAGGACGAAATTAAGGTGCAGTCGCTGATAATTAAACGTATTAATGAACAAATCGAGAAAATAAAGGAGGAGATTAAAGGCTTGGAGTAGAGGTTTCTGCTGTACCATCCAAAGCCAGTGCGAATAACGAACGAGTGGTGGTTTTTTAGTTAACGAATGGTTTTCCTATCAGATTAATACCTTCCCCTTTATTTCCTAAAGGCCCTTAAAAAATCATTAGATATATAGAGGTTTTGGTTCGACTTTTTCATGCTTACCATAAGGTGATTTGGTACCCTGAAGTAAACGTACCGATGACACGTTTGCGTCGTATTCGGCGCGCTTTTTAAGAACCAAGGTCTGGTGATCAGAACGTATGAATGCGTTTATACGTTTGCTTAGGTTACGCAGGCCTCCGTAACGCGTATGGTTGAAAAATCGGTAAGCGAACTAATACATATCTCTTTAGTTTTTTAACGTATTGGCAACAAAAAACCCGCCGTTTTTTATTACTTTCGCTTATTCGTTTAATAAAAGCTCGTTTCCATATCTCTCGCGCTCCCGGATCCTTACGATGGCCAGGAACTGGTCGAAATGCCCTAGATACCGATCATAAATAGTCGGCAAAGCTAAAAGCTTCGGGCCATAAAATTTTGGATGGAGCTATAATGGCGGATTGAAAAACTGGCAAGGTATTACACGGCTCCACTTCTAGTCCAAGATGGAAGCTATGTCCCCGTTCTCGTTTATAATTAGGTTCCAAGGCTCCAAATCGCCGTAGACCAGAACAAAGGGCCCCTAATTAAGATAGCGATCCGTCCACTTTTTAACGTATTTTCAAAATATATGAAGGTAGTATAAGGTATCCTCGCCTTGGCCGTCCTTGAAGATGGTGCCTCGGCTTTTGGTAAACTCATTGTCGGCGATCTCTAATAGCATGGCGACGTATTTATTGGCAGATTTTAGAGAATTGTTTTCGCTATAATAGGAAGCCTGGATAAGGGATGGCTGTAACCCCGCCAACTCTTGCTCGTTTATGTCGATATTTGATATTTTCCTGCAGATTTTAAAGCTATTTAAATAACGTATTAAACCTTTTATAGCGGGAAATTCGAGCCTCCGGAGCTGGATATAAATATCCGCAAGTAACGTATATATACGGTTTGTTTGCTCGGCCGAAAGTACCTTAAGGTCGCTATGTTTAAGTTGCTTACCTTCGACGTATTCGAGTATAAGGAAAGAGGATAACGCCCTGGCGTCGGTGGGGTTTTTAAGGCGGTAAGCGTAAATCTTAGGAATTGGAATCATCGTGTTTTCAGTTACTAGCCTGCCTTTAACAAACCAGAATTTATTAGTTCGTTTTATATAATCGTAATTATTAAGAATGCAACCCGGTTTTATAGTATCATAGCAATTTCGTTCTTTAGCTTATGCCGGCCGCCAAAAGTCAGGTGCGGCTTTAAAGGCACGCGTACCATCTATTTCTTTAACTCTCCAAACTGCAAGGGAAATTGTACAAAATAATAGATATTATAACTTCCTTAGATCGGACTTCGGAAAAAATTGCAGGGCTTGCCGTTATGGTGTAATGATGTTAACCGGAGAACGTTATCTTCCCGGATACTTACGACGAACTGATCGCAATTACGTTTACGTTTTAGGCATAATTGCGCGTTAATATCCTTGGACTGCTTTACGCTACGGGAGCTTGGTGATAACGTATTTAAGCCCTGCTCCTTTATGGTGCTGGGTTATAAAAGTGAAAAAATCGGAAAGCTTACCTTTTAAGAAAGGTGCTAACGCTTAAAATAAAGAGAGCCTTACGTGATAAACGGAAGTGGCTGGCCAAAAGTAATGCCAAAAACCGCCATATAGATGTAGAGAAGGTTGAATTATCGCCAAGTGTTTACAACCGTCGATTTTAGTGGTGACGACAATTAATTAATTTGTCGAAATTTTGCGATATTAGCATCATTTCCATTAAAAAGGCTTATATCGGCAATTAATGCTTATAGGTGTTGCCTGCTGGCTGGCTATGTAGGCCCAGGCTGCAGAAGTGCTGCTTGGGACACCCCCTGTCCATAAATGATCCTTTGTTCCCCAATCGTGTATATAAGGGCGATTGCCTATGGACTAGATTTGTCCTTTCCTAAAATACATAAAACCAACACATAAAAGTTACGCCATATTCCTACATTTGATCGCTGTAATTGCTGATAAGCTATTTAAATAAGCCATTTTAAAAGTTTCCAAACTGTTTTTTAAAAATAATTTAAATAATAAGGTATATAAAATAATGGAAATTTTGCACGTAATAAGAATTTTTTAAGTTTAATAAGATAATTAACTTTACCTATCCGAATGCTAATGTTAAAATTTTTTACTTTAATACCATCCGCCTTATTTAATTTATATGCCGCTTTATTTTAATAATAAAAAGCATATAAGTCCTGGTTGCGAATTTTAAAAAAGATCGTATTATTAAGACTTCTTATAATCTCTTTACCATAATAATATATATAATCCGTAATACCAAGTTATCGAAAAAGTTCCAAAAGCATGCCGAACACGTTCGCTTTTCTATTAAAGACATGGTTCCTATCGAAGGAGTAAATGGTTTATGGCAGTTACTAGTGACGTTACGACCTGAACTACTATTACAAAAAGTAATTAAACTTATGCGAATATATAACATAAAGCAAAATTATGTAAGTTTTAACTTTTTTACAAAAAAAGTAATATTAATTATAAACGAAGTTTAGGAAATTCGTCGACAAAGCCAGAAGCTAAGGGTTAAAAATAGCTTACGGTGGCGGATTAGATTTCCTTTAGCTTTAAGGATCACTTTGGACCCCAAAAAACCGAAAATTAATATACCTTATTATCCCACATCCCGACGAAGCATAAAACTTAGAGGCGCATATTAGCTTTTTTATGTTATAAGTATCCTTAAAAGGTAATACCGTAAACCTTAATAAGGCTGCTTTAATATATAAGGAACGGAAGCGGAAGTTATGGAATAGCATTAATACGGAAGCTTTACGACAGACACCCCGGATCGAAATTAGAACCTTAAAAGATCGCATATTCATTCTACTTCCATTAATATTAAAGGTAGGCGACATGCTGAAACTTAATAATAACGAATGGTTCGATATAAAGGCTGGAAGTATTGTTCTGATTTTAATTCGGTATAAGTTAAAAAAGATTACGAACTAAATATGGAACCCTATGGTATTAAGTTAGTTAAGCGTTAAACCGTTTATAAATTCCGGTTAAACTATCTTTAAAAGGAAATAGGAGTCGCTTAATTGTTAAGGTCGCCAAGTTATTACAAATTCTACGCTTTTAATGAACGTAAAATTAGGGTAAGACGGTAGTTATTCGTTCCCTTAATATGTAAAACTTACGCGTAATGTTTTAGCCCGCCCATCTCGGCCTATATCGTCGCTTTTTGCCTTATTTATAAAGCCCTTCGTTATAAAGTGGTTCGAATTAAGTTTATTAGTAGGCTGGTTGGATGTTAATTCATTACTATCATTTTGTGATTTCGCGCCCTTAAGCCATGTTTTTCGAATTTGCGAAAAAATATTTGTTAATAAGTTTAGTATTATGAGCGTTAAGTAGGTCTGGCTCAACGTACCAAGGTGATATAGCACCTGGCTTAATGTATCCGCCTTCGCCGATCGCAATCCTTTTCCCAAATCACGCAGTTGCTTTAGTCCTAAAAGATCTTTCATTAATGACAAATCGGCATTCTAACTGTCCGAAGTTAAATACTAATATAACCTAAGCCATTCTAGCAATCGGTATAATTAACGCGATAGTCCCGATTTGCCTGCCTTAAGACGTTGGTACAATTCGTGCCAGTTTTTTAATTTAACCAATTAGCATAATTCGAATAGCTGGCGTAATTAAGGTTCGAACTCGATCGTGCTTAACTCCAGCAACTGAAGCAATTAACCGTTTAAATGGTTAAAGTCGAAAAGGTTATGTAGTCGACGGAATGCCGTTAACTAAAGGCCGATATTTCGCTTAAAATATGTCCATTTATCTATAATCCGAAAATAATCGATTCCCATGGCCAGCGTACGCCGGTCCGTATAAGGGATGTTTTGCCATTTTTGTTTAAGCATCAAAGCAAAAAGATTTAAAACCCCCAAGTCGTAATAAGCATCGTAATAGCTGTATTTATAAATTAAAACGATAAACTTATATATTAAAGGGAAAAAATACTAACTTAACGCCTTTAACTAAGCTTACCTAAACTATAGGTATTGGTACGCTATACGAGCCAGGGGGGTATAACAATCTTCCACGCAGCCCATCCATTATTAAGTGGATAATGTCCTCTTAATCAGTCTTCGAGGCCTTAAAGGCCTTATTTAGCATACAGTTACAAACTATATACGTTAGCATTTGTTAATTACTTAAGATTTTGTCTTATACCAGCTAAAGCCTTAAAAACAGACATAGCAACGATTCCGTCCATAGCTAGAAGATGGTTTACGACGGAATTAATAATATACGTTACATTTCCTATCCGGCCCCTTGAACCCAGCTTTAACTGGTTGTAAATAAGTGCAAAATAGCCAAAATAAAACCAATACATCCAGGCGGTAGGTTTATGCTCGTCCTGTGCCACCTTATAATAACCCATAAACTTGTTCCTAAACTAGCGAATCCCCGATAAAATATCCGCGCCTCGTATCTATTACAAACGCTACAAGGTTATATCCTAAATCTTTAACGAATCTGGTAATACCGAAATAATATATTTTAATTATTTTTGTTCCTTAAGTATCGTTGAAACTAAACTTTTAGCGATAACGAGCTTTTTAGTATTAAGTAAGTTGGGCAAATAGCGGTATTTCGTTTATTTATGTTTATATGCTTTATAAATGCTTTAGATGCTAGGTTCGGTTTCGACGTTAAATTTATTATCCCGTTAACTATTATCTTCACGTAGACGCTTTTTTTAAATGCTCGATAAAGGCGAAGTTTCCGAAACCGCAGTTACGATAAGCTTATCCTGATTTCCTTAGTTTGGTATCTTAATAATCTTTTGTGTTTTAACCAGCCAACTTAAAGCTAAATAGGTTACCTTTAAACAGGATTTCGACTACGCTAGTTTCGGAATATACCTCCGGCGGCATAATAAAAAGGTTACTTGGTAATCGTTATGGACGTTCCACTGGATCGCTACAACGGTACTGCAAATAACATTACATACCCCTCAAATTAGACGGTTAAGCTAACAAATCTGGATATTGCTATAACAGGGCATATCGCAAATAAATACTTGGTAACTATAATACGGCGGGTTTGGCTTAACCTCTACTTGCACGGCCGCAGAGTGGTCGGCATATAACGCAAAGAAGTAAAAAAAGGTTTTTTTTATATTAGACACCTCCAGTCGTTCCTGGCATGTTAAACATCTTGCTAACATATTCTCTTTACGCTTATATATCTGGATAAAATATGTACGTTTAGTACATATTACGGTCGGTTTACCATCCATTATCGCAAGTCGGATGTTCTTAAATTAACGCATTTACGGAAAATATGATATATCTAAAACCATATTCGTAAAGTTAAGATAAGTATAAGCTGAATATAATTAACTGGACGGAATCCACCCTTTTAACCATTTTTGCAAAGGTGGTCAGGAAAACGGATCTTACTTAGTTAATACTTTCCGTAAATCCATGCAAATAGTTAGAGGGATTAAGCCTCCTAAACAAAATCCCTTTCGGAATTAAGGATATTACCAAGGATTACAAAAAGACAAAGCCAGGTATACGTCAATATTCCAGGCCTTCCTTATAAAGAAGCGACGGTTAAGATTTCCATCCTACGTTTAAAAACTTTGCTAATCGTTACAAAATCCCGAAAAGTACGCTTTACGTATATATATTTACGAGATAAGCCGAAAATGCATATTACGTAAAGGATGCCATATTTTGCTTACCTTATTATCGCTTTTCTATACCCCATTACCGCTTACCCTATCCTTTTATTTATCCTCACCTTATCCAGCACCTTTATCCAAGATATTTTTTCGATCCGATAACCAGGCTAATATAGTTTTTGTTAATTTTATTCTCAGCGCCATTATGGTTCTACTTACCATTTTATTCCTGTCATGGCGTATACGTTAACAGTTACACCCAGTTTTCTTCCGAGGTATATACCTACTACTTTAATCCCTTCCGGCTTCCTTAGGGTTTGGGTTTTTAACCCCGGCCGTTATTACCTAGCAACAGAACGGAAAGAAATTAAAAGAAATTTTGACCTAGGCCATCCTTATAGTTATGGCGTCTAATTAAATTGGAGACGTAAGTAAGTATATTTTCTTTCTACGTAAGCAGACTAACGTTAAATAAGTGCCTTTACTACCTAAAGCTTTTCGGTATAAATTAAGCAATTAAATATATGTTTTACGTAAACCTAATTATTTCTTTAAACCTTATCTTTAATAGTTAATCGTTTTCTTTTACGCTTGCTATTACGGGCTATAACATTTATTAATTATTACTTACCCTGGCCTAATTGATCCGTATCGTCAAAACACAGAAATCCGGATAATCTCGTTACTGGCTTAACTGGCGTAACTTGGGCTTTTTAACGAGTTACCTCGGCTTTCTGTTACCGTTTAGTTCTTATTTAGACCGTTAGCTTATATATCACTTTTTTTATAACTTATAACGGCTTAACTGATAAAAATATAATATTTGTTGTTTATTTCTGCTGCTATGTAACTATCGTTCCTTGCTGCAAATATCTTTAAACGGGCGAAGTCCGTATTTAAAAAACCTTTAGCGGTAGAACCTCCCAGGGCCCTTTACGGTAGTACGCTAAAAAGTATTGAGTTATTAATTGTTAGTTTATATCGATATTAAACCTAGCTAAAAGTCTAGATCTGTTAGCTAAGCCGTGGCTTAATTAGTTTTGCTATTAATAGAGAAAGCTGGTTGTCTCCGGTATCGCTTTTCTTAATTGCGACGGTTTTTATATGTATTTAAGGAGGTATTGTTACCTTCCATTTTCAAACAGGATCTTTTAATGGTTAACCTAATAATATCTCCTTTATTTAGATATATGCTTCAGTATGTGATGTTACGGTCTTATAGTTAAATGATTTACAAATCGCGATCCGTAACCAGCAATATCCAAGCTATAACTGATTACGTTTAAGGAAACTTAGGGGTGAAGGGGTGGAAGCTCGGAGGCGGCCTTATTAAATCTAGAACTGGGGCTGATTTTGCTCGGGTAATCTTCAAGGATGATATAGCCGCCTGCGCGTCGAACTAATCGGATAACCCTTAAGACATCTATCATGTAGTTTCTCTATATTAGGCCATCCTAATAAGTCTACCGCTAAAATATCTTATTTAAGTCGTTCTACCTTCCTTAGCTATTTAGAACCAGTACTGGGATAAATATTAAGGCCTTAATCTTTATATAATCCGTTCGGCAGAATTCTCGAAGAGACGGAGGTCGCCAACGTAGTTTCGGAACGTCCCTCTTATTTTAACATTTGTTCCTTATCTTACATATAATTTATTAGGAACTGCAACTTTTATAAAACCCTAATATCATATATTAAAACATATATAGCTGAAGAAGTTATTATCAGGCTGACGTTTAAAAGGTCCTTTATAGCAACTGAAAATAAAGATACCTACTTAAATACAAGAAAAAAAAACTATATTAAAATCTATAAAGTAAATTCCCTTTAATAACTAATTAAACTAAACTAAGGCCTAGCTATTTAATCGCTTTTAACAGGGTTTAACAACTTCTATCGGCAATTGGTGCTTACAGGTATTACCTGCTGGCTGGCTTTGTAGGCCCAGGCTGCAGGAATGCTGCCTGGGACACTCTTTACACATAAAACCAACACATAAAAGTTACGCCAGATTCCTGCATTTGATTACTATAACTACTAACAACTTCAGATAATTCGTTTTCAGAAATATATGTTCAGAGGTAATATTAAGCAATTAATTTAAGAATGGTTTTTATACGTGCTAAGAATATTAACCCCCATCCTCCCCTTCTCGCTAAGAATTCATATATCCATATCGGGCACTTACTTGCTTAAAAGCCTTAATTATTAGCTAATACAGCTTTTCCGTTTTATGATATGTACTAATAAATAGCGCGTTATCTCGGATAGGAAATAACAAACCACGTAGTTCTTCAGCTAAACCCTTAAGGCCCTCCAACTCCTGCGGGAACTCGATAAGGATGCCCCGGAATGCATTCTTATCCATATGCCCTCTCTTGATATTCGCTATCTGGGTATAGCTTCCGCGGTACCAGTCCCGAAATTGGCTTACCTTCGGCAAAGTCTTGTCTCTGCCCTGGATAATAACCCACAGAAACATATAAAAAAAGGACTCCAGGTTTAACGATATATATGCGGCTTGCCTTTCAGGACCTTTATGGCCATGAATTCCATAATGCCAGTTCGGTATCTTGCGCCGGTCGGTCTTCCGTTAAGCTCCTTTCTTAAATCTAAATCGATAAGTATCTTTTTCGGGTCTTCTTTTTATTATATATTTATAATGATAATATTATGCTTCGAAATATCGCGATAAAATATCTTTCCGTTTATGTAAAGGGATCGATATGCCTTAACGAAATTACGGCAGGCCTTAAGAAATTTCTCGACGGAAATGAACTTACGGAAAAGTCGTTTTAAAAGGAAGATAACTAAACAAAAAAATATCCGATTCTCGAACGATCCATCGTCCTGCCCTTCCGAAGCGGTAATATTATTTGCGCTTTGATTTTCGTCCATATAAATGCTAAAACCGGCACCATTTATTTATGCAGCCGCTAAATTTATGGCATTTAAATACGTACGGCTTCCAGACTTTAACCGCTTCGGTAAAGGCGTTATCGTTTTTTTATTCTTTTTTTTTCGCTTTTATCCCGACGATAATGTATTAAAAGAAGCTAGGCTAATTCCGAGCGCATTTACGAACGTACTGTTCCGTTTTAAACGGCTTTGGCTAATGGAATTTCGTAAGGCCGATTTAAACTTTTAAGGTTTTTTAAATTCCAGCCTTTTCCGTATATCGGCTATAGTCTCCAGATCTTGGTAATTAATTAACTTTATAACGCCCTATACGTTTCTTTCTTTTGCCAGCTTTAAAAGTTTACCTTCGGCCTGTCTCTTATCTGACCGTTATGCGAATTTAACGACGTACTCCCACCGCTCAGACTCGCGCTTTTTCGCGCGGTAGTAGGTGGTCCTTCTGCAAACGATGGCCCGTTAAAATGCGATCGGCTTTTCTTCCAGATAAAGTCGCTCCTCTTTGCCTTCCTTATCTAGCATAATATATTTGCCCTTTTCGTCCTTTTTAATATATATGTTCACACCTAGCTTTTCATTACTCATCTTAATATAGCCGAACATAACCTTAATAAACCGACGCAGGTTATTATAAATGTCGAAATTCTCGTTAGCGTATGGCCCTAACCTGTTAAATACCCAAAGTTCCATAGTAGATCCGCGAATAATAAAGCCATGGAAAAATCGCCTCGTAAGTTACGCAACAAACACTTCCCTAACGTATCCACTAAACCAAAGTAATTCTTTTGTATATTTACCTCTTATTCCGCTTTTTTTAAACTTTCCGATTATACGTATATCTACCTAATTATATTTCCCGTTATGTTTAGGCGTATCTGGAAAGGCCAGAAAAAGATCCGGCTTACGTTTGCAGTCGGAGCCGGTCAACGGCAGATCCGGGAATTCGTAAAACAACCCGCATCCTTTACGAAGGAAATTAATCTGAAATGCCCGAAACCACTTAAGGAAAACGCTTTAAAACGGGACCGCTGGATATTCTATCTAACGACCACCTCGCACCTAAGGACTTACCTGTTGGATAATATGCTCTACCTTAGCCGACCACCTTTTCCCTTTAAAATATTTCTCGTAAAAGCCTCCAATATCCCTATATACGCATTTGCTAATCTTTTAAAATATGTACTTATTAATATCGTCGTACGTCTATTCATTAGCTCGCTATAAGGAAAAGGTCGACTTAAAAGGTGTATCGAGCGGTAATTAGTTAAACACGATTAAAGGTATCAACTTATGCCTTGAAAATAACGTAAAAAGTTTAACGCAGATATCGTTATCCGACGCCTATACATCGACGTATACGAGAAAAGGAATAAGTGATTCGATATCGAAATAAAGCGATTCTATACGGATTGCCAGTTAAAGCAGATCTCGGAATAAAAATCTATTGCCACTATAAAAAAAAAGGTTGCGAACTAACGGAATCGATCGTAAAGTAAGGATAAAATCGAAAGCAAGTTTTATAACCTTTAAACGGAATAAACCTACGTTTGCCTAAGTTTTCGCGAATAATTATACTTTTATTCCTTACTAATTCGCCAAACCATAATTTAAGATTTTAATTTATAGAAATCCTTAACTTATCGCATCTTAACCTAAATAAAAGGCGGAACTGGTTTAACCGCGTTCCGATAAGGTAATTCGCGATAATGTTTATATCGGAAAAAGCTAACATGGCCGAGAAGGTAAAGATAAATTGCCAATATAACAGTATATAAATAAAAGGATAAACGGATTACGCGTTTAAAAATTAAAATGCAGAATTATAGCAAGCTGTGGCTGGGCCAAAACGTTAAGGCGGCGTTAAAACTACCCAATTAGGTCTTATTAAAGGATAGCTTTTTTCTATTATAAGCAACCTTCCTTTTTCTTTTTTTTAGCTTTATCCTATTTATCAAGCCATTAATTAACAAATTTTATTAGAACGCGGAGTACGTTTAACATATTAAGTAAACGCGAAATTAAGTACCAAAAAGCAAAAATGGGTAGACGGAAAGTCAGCCCGCCAAAAGACCGCATTGCTTAGCTCTCTATAAAATAAAAAAAATTTGAACAATGTTATTAGATCCTTTTATATGAGCCCATGTGCCCGCCAAAAGGTCCGCGTTCTAGAGATAAAGAATGGGGCTAAGTAGCCAGCCACTTAGATAATTACATAAATAATCGTCCAACCCCAATTAATAAGTTTTGCAGGCCAAACTTGCCCTATTTAACCACCATCCTCACCATCCTCACCATCCTCACCATCCTCACCATCCTCACCATCCTCACCATCCTCACCGTCCTCACCAATAGAGTACAGCCCATTTAATGCACTCGGCATCAAGCCTGGGGTATATATCAAGTCAGATATTTGCAAAGCATATAAGATAGCGATAAGACACGCCCATCCAAATTACCGAAAAGATAAGATTAAAGCGATAAGATAACCAACTATTAATCACGTAACTGCTTTTAGGGACCTTTTGTTTTAAGATTACGCCACCACCGTAAATAAATATGCAGGTTTTCCACGATCATTCTTTCCAAGCGATTTTCCGCCAGAAGATCTAAAAGCTTATAAGGCCTATTACCTTATTAATTTTACCATTTGCCTTAAGTATTATATAATGATTAAAACAGCTGATAAATCTTAATATTTGGAATCGCATTTATTAGCAAGGTGTGGAATATATAAGGTAGTTATACTTTGGGCATTAATGGACAACCATTATTAATCGAATCACGTTTATACCTTTTACAACCAGGTGGCATATAATTTAAAATAACATTTGGTTTCCGTTCATACTTACTAAAAATATGTACGGCAATTCCTAGATCCGGACGTACATTTTTAAACCGATTATTGCAATTTTTATAAAGCCGTATTACAAAATACGGATCATTTACTAGAATATATTAATTTTATTTATTTATGGCGACGGTATCGTACGTACCGACCTGGAAAAAAAGGATTTTTACGTTATATCGTTAATTATCACTTATGGTTTCAATATCCCCTTTGCGAGGCCTTAGTTAGCAATAAAACGCTTTAAAGCTATCTTAAGCAAAGTTATAAATGAAAAAGATGTATAAATTACCCCGACTTAAAATCTAAATATATAAAAGACCATTTCGATACGTTTTATCTAAAAAATATCTGTAAATATTATCCGTTAAGGTTACCAATTGTAAGTATGGAAGACCACCTTATCAAATCGTACTCATTTAAGAGATGCCCTTATTGTAAGATGGCAGCTTAGTAAGAAGCTTTTACGGCATACGTTTCCCAGATCCATCAGCTTAAAGCCTATTTAATCTGTAAGGAGTTATACGCAAGTATTAAATAGGCCGACTACTTTTACGAAATGCATAACTGGAAACGGTACCTTTTTTATAAGCATGTTAATATTAAAGGCGACCTCCGACGGCATATTTTAAAAAAGTTATTACCTTAATTTAATAATATATTTCCTTTTATTTTAAAATTTTGCTTATCTGTATTTTAATAAGATAAAACGATTTTCGGACCCGGCCATAAGTATCTAGCCGGAAAATCTCCAAAGTTAACTAATGGACTATAAATATATTGCATTTGCGGATATCGATATGCGTCCTTTAACATAGGTAAGCATTCTAAATCCCATAAGTATATATACCCGTATATCTTTTATAAACTTAACGTTAATTTTTATTTCAGTATAAAGGAAAACTTAGGAAAAAAAGTTTTATGCCGTTTTTACGGCGAAAAACGCTTACGAAAAAATATAACCCGATATAAACGGTTATGCGAAAATCCAGCAAAAAAACGGCGTATTATTAATAATACTTAATTTTTATAAAAGCGGGTATTAGTATTTATTAATAATAAGTTTTTGTTAAATATTAAGGGTTTTAAAATAAAGGACGTTATAAAGATTACTTATGGCTTAAGGTAAGGATTATATTAGCTACATTTATTAATATAAGCCCTAACCGACGTAATTAAAAGGATTCCAAAATAAATATAATAATTAATACGATTAATTTAAGATAACGTAATATGCAATTTTTGCGATAAAAACGGTATTTGATTAATTTATTTTTAACGTTAAGGAATGGTATTTTGAATTATTTTAAAAAAATAAAAAACGAATTAATTAAGGTAAGTAATTATTAAGTACGTATAATTAAATTAAAAGTTATATTATAAAGGATTAGGCCATATTATTATGTTTATAGGCTATATTATATATGCACTTTATTTAATTGTTATTAATAATTATAATAATTAAATACGGAAATAAAGCGTAATTTTTATTACTTTAAAAAGTTTTAATTTAATTAGTAAATAATTAGTTTTATATATACGATTAAACATTTTAAAAAATATTTTATAAAAGTATAAAAATACGAATATTATTATTTTCTCTTAATAAGGATTAGTTTTTTTATTAATACGTATTTTTTTTTCTGCCGGTATGTACTTTTTTTCCGTTAATATGTATTTTTTTTTTTTACTGGCACGTACGTTTTTCCTATTAATACGTACTTCTTTTTTGCCGGTACGTACTTTTTTTTTCTTAGTACGTATTTCTTTTTCTGTTAATACGGACTTTTTTTTTATTAGTATGTATTTTTCTTTTTGCTAGTACGTATTTTTTTTCTGCCAGTACGTACTTTTTTTTCTATTAATACCTACCTCTTTTTTTGCCGGTACGCACTTTTTTTCTACCGGTACGTACTCCTTTTTCTGCCGATACGTATTTTTCTTTCTGCCGGTACGTATTTATGTTGTTATAATAAATTAGGACGGGGTAACTTAATTTTGATTAATGCATAATTAAAAAGATTATTACGATTAAACCCGCGGTTTAAGAAATAATGAAGGTAACGCAAATTATATTATACGGTATTAAATTCATGTATAAAGCGATAATAAGTAACGAATCTTTAAGCTTACGTTAACGAAAAATGAATTTTTATAAATACATAAATGTATTACGGCCTTGTCACCCCTAAGAGCTTTTATGTACAGTTATACGCACCAGAATGATTGCCATAATTGCGATCTTTCCACCGATTTTTTGCCCTGGTAGCTATGTACTAGTTTAGGCCTCGCTAGCTCGTTTTCCAAAATACTGTTGTATTACGCTAAAAATTAACCAATCAAATCCCAAATCCCCGTAACGAGCCAGCGAGGCCTGAGTTCATGTCATTCTATACATCCCCACCAAAATCGTCGAATCTCCTCCCAATTCCTTTTATTTATTCGAATAAAATTAACTTTTTAAAGTAAAAGAAATCATTATGTACCTAATTTAAGTCCGGTAAGTCTGATATTATTTATACGCGTCGAATATAAGCTTATATAGATACAGGAACTTTTTTCGATTTTTTTAGATGGTAATTGCAGCTAATATGGCTAGGTTTAAAGCTGGGAAATAGGCGACCGTAACGCCCTTATGGCTGCGACGTAATAACCATCGGTCGCATTATCGTGCACCGGGTCTCCCATGCATATTCTGTATAGGACAAGCCCGTATATCAAATTTTTCGGCCGTACGGGTTATGGTTATTACGTCGTAGCCCTAAGAAGGTCCCGGATTTGATTAACCGGAACGCCCTCCTAGCTGCAACGTAACAACCATAACCCGTACGGCCAAAAGAATAGCTGTACGGGCTTCTCCCATATTGAATTACCCTTAAAAGGTCCATGGAAAAATGTTGAATGCGGTAGTTACGTTATCGCAGCCATGAGGGCGTTCCGGTAAGAAGGTATGTGCAAAATAAGAATTTTGATTTAAATCTTAAATATCTCCGCCAAAGCAGCCCCGATTAGGAAGTTATATATACCGTTAAGAAGCCCTTTTAAAGCTATACCTTCTTATAATTTTTATCATTTTATAATTAATTTTAATTATTATTTTATTTGGAAGTTTTTAAGAAAAGTTTTTAAAATTTTGTATGGAAGCGTGCAAAATAAGGCCAAAAAATCATAACTTAATGTTAGGCCATATTTTTGAGGTTTGTGTTTTCTGTGGGTACTTTTATGGGCCTTTTATGGGTCGGTACTTCGAGTTACAGGTTTTGGAAAGCCCTAGCCACAGCTACGCCGTAGGCGTAGCCACAACCTTAAAAATAAGGCCTGACCTTGGTGAGGTAAGTTATGTGGTATAATACAGCCATAACAAAATAATGATAACAAATTAATCGGCAAAGCCAAGTACTTTTCTTTATATCTTGCATTATTTAAATAATTTAATTAATTATTATAAATAATAAAATAATAAAACTTTAAAGAATTATTATTAATATTAATATTACCTTACCTTTTTAATATAAGTTTTATAATAAGTTATATTTTCGTCGTATTTCGAAAATAATAAATAAAAATAACTAATTAAAAATACCTTTATAGGTTAGTAAGTATTATTTTATAGCTTAAATCTATTAGCCGGCAATACTTAAAAACTTTAATTACCGACAGTTATTAAATTAACATAAATATAATAAGTTAAAAATAAAATTTCAAATAAAGTAAACCAAGGTAAGTTTTTTGCTAGCAGTAAAAAAGTACTTATTCGACAGTGGCTAGTTAATAATAATACGGCCTTATGCATTATAACGAACGTTATTAACTTGTTACCCGTACGGCTTTTAATATAAACATAGCTATAAACTTAATTATTATAACTTTCGGCTTAACGTAACGGTATAAGGTATAGCCGTTACAAATTATAGATAGTTATAATAAAAGAATATATAATAAAATATATCCGTTGCTACCGTAACTTAAAGCCCCTTACCTATATTATGAATTTCTGCCAGCAAAAGCATTTAAGTAACTTAACGCTTTTTTTAAAATGGAGAAATTAAACTAATTAAATTTAATTTTTCTGCCGGCAGAAAAAAGAAAAGTATTCATATTATTATAGGAAAAATAAAAAAAGTCCTTAAACCAAAATTATTAAGCTACATTATTTTGCGGGCGTACGATATTATTATTTAATTACGTTATATAAAAACTTTGTTAACAGCCTAAGAAATTCTGGATATATACTATGCCTATATACGTTTATATCTAAATTGGCCCCTAACTATTAGAAAAGAAGAAGCACATCGCTTATAATTAACCAAATAAGACCAAGTAGGGCTAGGGCTTAGGATATAATGCCGTGGATTAGAATGGCATGGTTTTACAGATGTTCTTTATTTATTAAAGTTATGTTACAGACCCGGTATTCGGATTTCGCGTTAAAATGTAACGGCCCCAGATGCCTCCGCCGGAAGTGCTTGCTTACGTCGTTAAGAGTATAAAATTTACGGATAAGATTATTAATAAAAGGATTGTCCGGCTCCAGGGAAAATACGGCCCCGACGCATAAAAAGCACCTTTTCGGTCGTTCCTTTTTGTTATTAATAAAGACGGATACCGTAATAAGGAAAACGGGGTTATCTTTAAAGGGCCCGTAAGTAGGGCCGGAAGAACAAACCGTATTCGAAAAGGTGCCGGAATGGCGTACGGTCCGTCCTTCCTATACGTTGCAATAGGTAATAATTACCTTAATGGTATCATCCCTTCGCCGGTAGTAACCCTTAAGGGTAATTTCGGCCGGAACGGTAAACGCTACGATTAGGCGCTTTTATGCCGGGAGCTAAGGCCGACAGGCGGTATTAGCAGTTACGGGCTCGGCAAAGCCTACGCCTCGCAGCTAGCCCTTGATGTCGTCCACGGCTTGGTTATCTATCCATTCGGCCCTAATCTATTACCGAAGCTCCCTTCTAAACGTTTATTTCGTATTCCGGAGCTTACGGCGCGTCTCTATATATGGTTTCGAGCCTTACCTTAAAATCTGGAGCTTTTTAGTTAACCTTTTTATATAGGGATAGGTGTTAACGGAAATTAATTACTTTATAATTAGGTTTAACGACCGGCGCTTGCTAATTAAATAAGTAACGCCGTAAGACTGCTTAAGCAGCGCCTACTACGGCTTACGGCCGCGCAAAACGGCCCAGGTATCCGCGCAAATTTCGCGTCCGAGATAATATTTTTGGAACGTGTTCGAATTTGCGTAACCAAGTATTAAATTTCGAAGCGTATCGCTAATATTCTTTATATTACGTAATTAACTAAGATAGCTTTTAACGAGAAATAAACGGGATAAACCGTTTTGGTTAAATTCGTTACTTACGTTATAACGTAGGTTATACGGGATCGTTCTTAATTTAAGCCCCATAATCTCGCCGATCTTCTTGGTCCACCCCGCCATTATGCCATAGGTGATAAGCTGCGTTGAAGACAGCTCGTACCCGGTATAGGATTAAATAGCGCGGCGGAATATATATACGTTATCCAAGTTAACCCTTAAGGGTATAAGCAGCTTAAGTTCGTCCGGGTAAATATTAAAGTTATCCAGCTGCCCGGAAGAAACGAGGTTCGGTATACGAAAGGCTTAATACCGGAAAAGGATGCCGAGGAAAAAGTTATAAGGGTTAAGGAATAAGGCCGGGTCGAATATGGTTTTTGGGATATAAAAAATGTTTTTGGTAGCTTGTTAAAATTATACAAACCGGACGTAGATATGGTAAGTCCGAACGTCCTTAGCGGTATATCTATGTATTTTTATTACTAAGGTAAATCTTGGTAAATTTTAACGTAAAATAAATTATAATATTGTACGGCCCGCTTTTAAGGTCCTTCGCCAGCACGATTCGTATGTCGCCGAACCGGAGCCGCAGGATGGACTATGGACGAACGTCGGTAGGAACTAGCAGGAGGAGGAATAGAACGGCGAGGATGCGGATTTTTCCGAGCTTAAATGACTTTTCGGTCGTGCTTAGCGTCGTTTTAACCTGCTTTTTAAGGGTGTCGATGGTTATGTATCGATTTCTTTTTTTTTTGCTGTTCAACCTATAACCTGTCGTTAACTGTTTTAAGGCCTACTGGCGTTAGCGGGGTGCTCCTTTCATATTATCCGTTAGTCTGAGGACTTACTTTGTGCATATTGCAGCTTAACCCGGGATCGAACATTTTGCCCATACGTCTTTGGTAAACCAAGCGGAATTATTTTTAAAACGTATCCAGAAAGCTTTTCGTTTTTGTTCCCTTTTTCTTTCGATTATGCTTGCCGACCTTTTAATTAAGAAATTAGTCGAAAAACTGGTAAAGTATTTTGATCTATACATATTCGAAATATCTTTTCGGTTCGCGTTTAAGGACTTGGGTATAAAAGCTGCGGGCCCAGGTATTATCAATAGGAGCTTGGGTAAATAGGATGCTGGATGGACTTATAGTATCTACTGGTTCTCGATCGAATCAAGCTGTTCTGTAATGCTTAGGGAATAGCCGTTATCGAAAGCGTCTTCGTCGAACTTCTTAATTCCCTGCCGGTAGTATTCAGGTAGGTGGACGTTCCCGGCGAACAGCCGGGTTTGATCCTCGCCGTCGGCGTCCACATTTTCGACGCCTTTGTCGTCGTCGTCGAAGAGATTTATGTCGGTTGGGTCCGTACCCGAATTAAAGATTTCGTCTTTTACGTTAAAAAGGTTACCCTTTTTTAAAAAAAACGACGACTTTAAATCGTAATCATCGTTGGTTGAGCGACCGAAACGTAACATGCTAAATGCAAAAGTACATAACAAATAGCTTAAAAAACGTAATTTATCTAAACGAAGACGGGAAAATAACAGGAACGTTAACTGGCCTTATCCGAAGGGGATAACATTTAAGTATTAACAAAGAAGCCATTTTCGGCACCCTTATATGCTAGCATAAAACTGGAAATAAATAAAGATGGTCGTAAGTACGGCACTGTATCATGGGAAAAGATAAATTTAAAGCCCCTTATCGGAAAGGTAAAGGTACTTTAAGTAATATATTAAGCTACATAGTAATGACGCACCGCAGGGCGGGCTAAAGGCCGCGGCCAATGGATTTCTGGCAGATGCGCCGCTAATCTAGCAGGGAGAATTCGCTAGAACAGGCGACGGAACTGCCGTCTCAAATATTCTATTCGTAAAATTTTATTTAAAAATATAAAATAATATTAAGGTAACTTATAAGCTAAACTTAAGTAAACTTTATAACTAATATTTTAAATATTTAATTTATTACGTTTTCGCTTATTAATCTTTCGATTTATATAAAAACCTTTGCGACTACCCCGTTTCCGCTTTCGCTTAGGGGCATTATTATACGGTTAATGGTTAGTAAGTCTAGTTTTTTCCTAATTAAGGTTATTTTAATTAAACTATTTTATATAAGTTTTATTAAAAGTTAAAAATGTTATTTTAATATTTTTAATATAAATAGAAAATAAGTTATAAACTTAATAATTTAAAAGGTGAATTACTACTTTTTTATAATTAATCGTACCGCTATCGACCTTAATCTTTTTCATTATTTAAAAGGTTATTATTTAGGTTTTCGTAATAAGAGTTAAAGTTATATATAAGTCGTTAACTTATACGATCGTTAATTTATATGATCGTTAGCTTATACGATCGTTATATTCGTTTTCAAGATATTATGTCGTTATTTTTAAATTATAATCTTTTGTTATTTTACGCTTTATTTGTTTAACTTTTTATTAAATTTCGAAATTTGTTTTAGCTTTTACAGTATTTTCGTTAAGTATTAATTAGTAGCGTACTGTCGTATACCTTACCGGATTTAACTAGCTTAGCGTATTATTTTGGTAAGTTTTTCCCTGGCAGGAAATTTTTTTTTAATCGCTAAAGATATAAACCCGGTGATTTATTTCGTAAGTTCGTTAGCGTTTCTACGGAAGGTATCGTACTTCCGAGTTTTATAAATATATACCGCGAAATTTTAAGTATAAGTTTATTTGCGTTTAGTAGTTATTTTAAGTGTGTTTATTAAATGGCTTATTAAATTGACTTTTTCGATTTATATAGTTTTTTCAGTAAATAAACTGGCTGTTCGCACCGTTATCTGGCGGAATAACTTTTTGGCATAGATTGTTGTATCGGGTTTTTTTAAGTTTAGTAGGTTATAATTTTAATTAATTAAAATTGATAAACTCTCAAATATTAAGCACGTACTTTTTAAATTAGAATTCGCCTTTAAATCGATTTTAATTCTTAGGTTTTTTATGGATAGTTAAGGACGTCGATTATACGGTTGCCATTATTATTATTAAAATATATAAATAATTACTATTAATATATAGCTTATATTACCTTAGCAATAATTAATCAGTTAATATATACGCGAATTAAGCGATTAAGACTTTTAATTTTCTGATATAGAGAACATCAGTTGTGTTGTTTTTTTTAGGTCAGTTACGTGTGCTGTTGTACGCGTACAACTTTAGGTAGCTTAGCTCCGGAACATATATGAGCCGATCAGTAGGTGACCTTTCCGTATATGGGGTGCGCTAAGCACCCCCCAGCTAGCTAACAACATACGAGCAGAAGTGACCATAGAACTACCTGCCAAACAATGGCATTGGATGAAATCATCATATCGTAAGTGTATACTCTAGGTATTCTTACGCGCATCCTTTCCATTATTTCACAATTACTCTCAACGAATGCATCGAGAAGCCTTCACGTATACCATCGCACCGCACCACCCCTATTCAGCAGGTCGAAAGAGTCCCAATCCTACTACGAAATCCCAATTAACAAAAGTAAAGTTTAGAATGGCGTCGACTCATCTTTCATGATATTAATTCATGATTTCCTTTATGTTCGTATTTGCGCAACTGCTCAGGTTCTTTATCATTGATATCTCGCCCTTTCTGCACATAGTCCTTGCTAGTGGCACAGTGAACTCAATGGAAGATAATATGTCGGCAAACTTGTTGCAATTCTTCATACTGGGGGAAGCTAGGTTGCTGTCTGTTTCTCTCTGTTCCTGTCCCACTACTGGGGGTAGGGGCAGCCACATATAACCTTCAGCTCCTCTGTCCTTGCAATCCTAGGACCACAAATCAAACCCCTTTTGTTCCCTTCAAAGCCCTTTCAACAACTCACCTCAACTGCCGACATAATATTTGCTAAAGCCCAGGGGACCCCGTGGTCTATAGGATGGCGGTCTCCGGATTCTCCTACTAAGAACCTTAATCATTTGCTTGCTCATCTCGTAGATGACTAATCACTACTAGCAAACATAAGGACCAACTTCTTATCACATGCCACGCTGCAGAAGAACACCATTGAAAGTGGCATTGTCTTCTGGTTAACCACCCAGAGATTCGCAAATGCTCAATAGGTGTCTTGGTGCCGGACTCAACCATCCTTTAATGGGCGGCTATACGCTTCCAATGATGGGCAACAGCGAGATTGCCTGCCGGTGCCCGGATAGCATAAAACCTGAATACTTCATCGACACACTTAGCCAAACTTCCCAGATACATATTGAGTTCATGGTCTCTTTAGCCGCAGCAACAAGAGGAATGTACAGAAGTATCTGTCAGCTGCGGACAAGCCATGTCATGAGTCGTAGTTTTTAAGCGTGAACTTGGCTTGCCGCTTCCAGAAGCATATGGGCCTCTTCTGCTTGAGGCGGACATCACAGAGTCAGTTGAGTTCACTCTGCTGTCTGATGACATAGAATGGGTGTAAGACTGTGAAGGCCAAACGACCACTTAAGCAAGTGCTGAGACCACCCTTCTGAGAAACGGCTTCTTTTATTCCTTCAACAGAGAGTTGAGATGACTTGTAGAATATAACCAGTCCCTGAACCGTGTGTAATGCCAATCGTTGCAAGAAGTGAAGAGGGGACGAACCCAAAACCTAGATTTTTAAAGTACTTACAGTTTCTTACGACAATAGTATTGGAGTTGAATGGCACGATTTTGAACGATACTCCAAGCATGTTTTGCAACCGTATCACGTCACCTAGGCTTGGATTGCCTTCCTTTCACATATGAACGTATGGAATGGCCCGGGGCATTCGGTCGAAATAGGAGGACCTAGGTAGTTCGTAGCGAACCACGCTTTTGCTCTCTCAACTTCCGTAAGACTCTGTAGGGGCAAGGGTTAGCTAACACGTCGCCTGTATGTCGAGAGAGGAGACACAGGGTCCCATATTCGAGCGGTCAGGTATTAACCGATGTCGGAATCGGAGAGGGTTTATCAGATCCACCGCACTGCCTAGCTCCCTAGGCCCGTTTGGAGCTCTCGGCTAAGAGGGGCACAA
The DNA here is from genome assembly GCA_004154915.1 of Monosporascus ibericus. NCBI lineage: Eukaryota > Fungi > Ascomycota > Sordariomycetes > Xylariales > Monosporascus > Monosporascus ibericus. The sequence continues at coordinate 7,155 of QJNU01000740.1, read as the reverse complement.
ATTTTATCAGATCCGCAACTAGCCCCTTTTAAAGTTATCAGATCCGCTCTCGCATACGAGGTAGCAGCACCCATGATGCAGCGTAGACGGTAGCGAGCGCCATGCAGAAGTCATCATCCACTAATTGAGCTTCTCGGGCTCGAGACCGTCGTTTCTGCCTGCATTAGCGGCGAAAATGTTTTTGGCGTGCTTCGGCACCGCGAGCTTCAAGTCGCTCGTTTGAACCTCTGAACGGCACTTCCCAAGAGATACTTCGGGGTACATCGCCGTAGCCTAGACGGTAATGGAGTGTTAGACATGGGGAACCCGGCAAACCTCTGACGTTGCGTCTACAATGAACTAATGGCGCAAAGGTCTGCATGCTCCTCTTGGCCGTCGGAGGGTGCTGTTAGACATGTCGTCTCACCGTATACCTCGGTGGAAAGACGCGTCTTTTACTTTGCAATTTCTTGAAGATAGCTCTCAATTGAAACCAACCTCTTTGGCCCGATTGCCGGAAACTCCTCTACCGCAAAAGAGCTAAGACATTTTGAAGATGGCGCTTCCAGCAGAGACAGAGCCGGTGCTGAAGCTACCACACCCATACCTCACAACTTACACACTCGCAAGAACGGACCGCATGTCCGACGCTGGAGTGCCATTCCTCCAGCTGCGATTGAAGCCCCAGGGCGGCCAGGGCAAGGCGAAGCAACCACCAGAGCCTCTCCACAACAGCCGGCTCTTCTTCACAGAGCCGGCGGACCCAAAGTCGAGCGAGCGGCCGCCCGAGTCGAACAACACGCCCTGGGGACGGGCGCGGCGGGCGGCGTTGTCGGCCTTCGCCTGGGACGGTGCCCAGGCGCCGACCCTGGCGCAGGCCTGGCTGCTCGTCTACGCGCTCTTCACGCTGCGGCCGTCGATGGAGGCGTTCCGGCTGGCGCTCGCGGGGCCAGGGCGCGAGTATCTGACGGCCCAGCTGAAGGCCGTGCTGCTCGCAGTCCACCACCCGGTCGCCAGCGGCGTCGGCGACGACGAGCTGCTCGTGCTCCGCAGCACGTTCTGGCAGGGAGCGGGGTCGCCGTTCGGGCCACGGCCTGCGTGGACGCCGGAAGACTGCGACAAATGCACTATCGACAGTAACAAAAAGGACGAACCATCGTCCTTCTCCACGCCGTCGTCCCTCCCCAAGCCACTGTCGGCGTACCCGCTGACGCCGCTCGAGTACACGATGACGGAGGGGACGTGGCACCCGCGGCGGCCGGCGAAGCCACGGGCCGGGTCGGTCGTCTACAGCCGGTGGATCCCGCACCTCGGGGAGACGTTCTCGATGGTGGCGCTGGACTGGCGAGACCCGGAGCACCTCGGCCTGTTCCATGCGTGGCAGAATGACCCGCGCGTGTCGCAGGGCTGGAACGAGACGGGCACCCTCCAGCAGCACCGCGAGTACCTGCGTCGCGCGCATGACGACCCGCACCAGGTCACCCTGCTCGCGCGCTTCGATGACGTGTCCTTTGCGTACTTCGAGGTTTACTGGGCCAAGGTACGTTTTTTTTTTCCCCCTTTTTTTATTTGCCCGCTCTCCCCCGGGTGGTTCCGTCTCGATGATGGGGTGTAGTAGACGATATGGTGATCTTTTACGAAGTAAGTATGCTAATGAGTCGCCGCAAAAACCACAGGAGGACCGACTGGGCGCGTACTACAGCGCAGGGGATTTCGACCGCGGGCGGCACTCGCTGGTGGGCGACGTGCGGTTCCGGGGTCCGCACCGGGTGTCGGCGTGGTGGTCGAGCCTGATGCACTACCTGTTCCTTGACGACGCGCGCACCATGTACGTGGTGGGCGAGCCCAAGTGGACCAACAGCTCGGTGCTGGCCTACGACTTCGTGCATGGCTTCGGCCTCGACAAGTTCGTCGACCTGCCGCACAAGCGCTCCGCCTTCGTGCGCTGCTCTCGCGAGCGCTTCTTCCAGCTGTCGCCCCTCGGCGAGAGCGAGAAGGTCGTCGGCGGCACCCACGTGGGCTTGTTGCCGAAACTGTAAGCGGGTGCGATGGATCGCTGGGTGTCGGAAAGGGAGTGGATGATGCGTTTTGATGTATATACGTTGGGATGACAAAATTTGCGAGTTCATTGCACCAATTTATTTATTTAAGTATTGAAGGGTCTCGTGGCATGTTGAACCTACGATCAGCCATCCTGAAAACCAAGGTATTAGAAATGGTCACTACTGTATGTTCGCGAGCTGATTTTCATTATGATGCGAGATAAGACTGCGCCACCGCTCCGTCTGTGCATGTACACATAATCGACAGCTACTGGTAACGAACTTTATAAGTTCCAGTCTCGAGGATCCAGCGCTTGTTGTATTCCGTAACCCACTAAACAATCTCAATGCCCTACGCTTTAATCCCGCCCAGGCGCAGATGATCCCAGCAGACTATATCGCGTTAGGAGAGTCGTCAGGAAACGGATGACGAAGATCACTTACTTCTGAAGCCAAGATCATCCTCGAAGAATAGCTTCATGACCTGCGGTCCGTGGTTCATGCCCTCGGGCCCGCACGACAGCGCCGTCTTGCCGACCGCCAGGCCGATCATGGGCGGGATCTCGGCCAGGCGGTTGAACTCGGGCTCCTTGCCCAACAGCTGCTGCAGCATGAGCTGGTGGATGTTGAGCGCGGCGAGCTTGCCCTCGTGCATGGCGGCGCCGCACCGCTTGATGCCCGACCAGTTGATGACGTCGCCAGAGGCAAAGTGGGACGCCGCGTTGGGGACGTTGTCCGGGAACTGCATCGTCGGCCGCACGTTGACTAGGCCCTCCTCGTTCAGGGCTTCCTGGGGCAGGAAGGCCGTAGAGGGGGTGCTCCGCGAGACGGCCATGACGACCTCGCTGGCGACCATCCTGTGTCCGTTCGTGAACTCCACCTTATACACGTCCCGCCCGGCCTCATCCTTGACGACCTTGGAGTTTGCAAGGCGATGATTAAGGAGCAACTCGACGCCGTTCTCAACCACTAGGTCACCAGCGCACTCCTTCGCCAAATCAGGTAGCGGCTCAGAGGATAGTAGCTTATCCCGGGAGTGGGCTAATGTGACGTTGACATGTGGATGAGTCACCTTTAATTCTGCTGCCATTTCGATACCGACGGCACCTATTCAGGATTAGCATCGGGCAAGCGCCGAGGAAAAGGTCGATGACCACCAACCTCCACCGACGACAAGCACTGGCGTAGCACTGCTAGTTACCGCGTTTATGTGCTTTCCCGCCTCCATAAGATACAGCTTCCGGCTCAGCGATTGCGGCACGACGGGCCATACTCGTCTCAAGCCAGTAGCGGCAATGAAGTAGTCGTACTTCTCCTGGCGCGGTGTCTGGTTCCCGGGCTCCAAGATGGTAGCGGCCTTGCTCTCGGGGTCGACTTTGCACAGGTTTCCCTGCACGAACCGGACGTTTGGCCTCTGGAGTACCTTGATATCCTTGAACTCAACCCACGCCTTTTCGGAGTATTCCTTCGCCGCTAGGGCCAGCGGCGATCCGATGAGATGATCTGGCCACCCAAGTCAGCAACGAGATCAGCGCAGCCCGGAGGCCGGGGGGTACGAACAGAAACCGTCGCGCTCATCTAGTATGGTAATGTCTACGGTCACGGGAGATTCGATCTTGTCGCATTGCTCGAGCAGATTGACGGCGGCGGATAAGCCCGAATAGCTGCATCCGGCGATGAGCACTCTGTAAGATGTTGCAGCCGCCGTTGCGACCGCTTTACCATAGGAGCCCATTGTGTCGACTAGTTCGGAAGGTCTACTATTATGGTCCAGATCTAGAGGAGGTTACGGGCGGCGTCTGTTGGAATACGGACAGAAATGAAGCAATGTAAGGAGCAAGAAGATGGGAATGATCTACGAGGTATTAGCTACACGAATACAGAGGAGACAGCGTTCCATAAAGGCGGAAACAACAGGCTAAAATAATAACTGGTCCGGCTTCTCAGGGCCCGGAACGGCACAAGGGCTTAATGGCCCTGAATCTGGCCGTCAGGGCAACCGTCAAAAGCCTTAGGTCAGTGGGACCGACCTGGCACATCAATATCAGATAACCAGCCACCCGGCATTATAACCATCGCATTCCCGATGCTGACGTCGGGTATCTCAAGATCATAAACGGCGCTCGAAACAGAGGGTGGCAGTGCTGAGACGGTTCATCTCTGCCAAGCACGCAACCTCCATCTGATAAAAATTTGACCCAGCCAGTCAAAAAGATGGTGCGGAGATTCACCCGAAAGGCTCCGCCGGAGATGATGTGGAGACAGCGTTATCAGATCCGCTGCTTGCAGGGTTGGCATGCGGACACATCCATAACCATCTGACCAATAAGCTGAACCCACGCCAACCGATGTGGAGCGGGGAAAATAAAAATACATAGACAAGGGATTTCCCCGGTTCGAGTTACCGCGCAATCTAAGTAGTTATGAAGACTAATAAATCCCGCCTGTACAAGCACGGATTGGGGATTCATCATGCAATGAGTCCATCCACCTCTTTAGTTGGCTCCTGCGAAGAGCACCGTAGTCAAGGCAAACAAATGCGGACTCGCTTTCAACTGGGTGCAGCTATTAGGTTGAGTCTACAATGCGTCTCTTTCCCAAAACATTGCTACTAGTACATAAAAGATGCATTTGTGCATCCCGGAGACCATATATACCCGGACCTTCAACCAACGCCGCGCAATGCTTGATGGAAGAATTAGAACTAGTACACTGGGCATTTTATCATGAGCAGCTGCCTCATTCTCACGGTTTCTTCTCCTTGTCGACGATCTCCTTCGCCTTCTGCGACTTTTTCTCCAGCACCTGCTTCAGCTCATCCATCGTCTCCCTCAGCAATTTCTCCCCTTCGTCCGCATGCTTCTCAGCTACCTCTCGCAGCTGGCTGACCCTGCTCAGGATCTCGCTTCCGTTGGGGATCATGTTGAAATACTGCTCGAGGCCCGTACCGCTAGATAGCTGCGAACCCTTCGACTTGGACTTCTCAACGGCACTGTCGACGTGATTTTCCAGATCTCCTATGTTTCCGGACTCGGCGGCCTTCTTGGCCTGTTGAAACAACTCGGTCACGTTGCCTCGCCTCAGCGCACCCTCGTTCTTCTCAATCAGCTCCTTGACCTTCGGGTTTTTATCAAGGTACGGCTTCGCCTGTTCCATGCCCTTCTTCCACGCTTCGTCGCCAAGCTTCTGCACCTGCTCGACCTTCTCTTCTACCAAGCATCGTGCCTTATCCAGATTTGCAGCAGTGAGGCCACTACCCATAATCTGTTTGACCTGCTGCCACGTTTGGTCGACCTGCCGTTTTGCTTCGGGGCCGTACTCTTCACCCATCTGCTTGAGCTGATCTATGCTTCCGCCAAATCTCTGCTTGATTTGAGGGTGGTTGTCCAGAATGTCGGTCAATGCGTCGCCCGCGAGGTTTCCGAATTTCTTCGACAGGTCAGCGAGGATATCGAATGCTTTCGATGCAGTCTCCATGCTCAGGCTCGACTTTGAAAGGTCCTGAAACTGTCGGTAGGCATCATTGACGAGCTGATTAACTTCATCGTGATGGTTCTGCCTGAGGGTATCGACATCCTTGAATACGGCGTCGACTGCCTGACGCCCACCAGGAACCCAGGTGACGTATGAATAGCAGAACTCCTTGATGTAATTGATCGCCTGGTCGGCATCCGGCGTTGTTGATTGAAGCTTCTGTGAGGCTTCTTGGTACTTCTTTGACGCCTCCTTCGATCCTTTGTTGATACTTCGAATCAGCTTCCCTGACGGGGACACATAGTAGGCTCCGTAAATTAACGTCGCGGCAGCAGCGCCTCCGGCTAGGCCCGCTGCGAAATGCGAGTTGCTTCCAACATTTGCCGATGTCGATGAAGAACTTGAGGATTGGTAGCGGATCTGGCTAGTCTTTGGTATCCTAGCAGCACGTGCTGCCCTGGGGGCGGTGCGGGCAGTGGTTCTGGCAAACATGTTGATATGCTTTTGTGGGATGAATTGGTCGAGTATGAAGGATCACGTGGGGAGGTATAAGGGATTGAGTTGGAAGATTTAGTTAGGGAATTATTTTGAGGAATTGACATAACTGTGAATATCGGCCACGAGGAAACAGCGCAATTTAAGAAATGCGGATTGACGCTGAAAAGGCATTCGCGTTGTCGCGTAACCTTGGAAATTGCAGGCGTTGAGGTCATTTCCACTACGTCACAGGCGATATGACGTACTTGATGCAGATTAAAGTGTATGCAAGGTACTGGTGCGTAAGTACCTAAGTACAGTATTCCCTTACTTGTAGCAATCGCTCTAATGGTGGAGTAGCCACCAGCCACCAACCACGAGAGGCCTACTGTAGTTCTACTGAAAAAACTCCAAGTTCGTCGCTGCGTCATCGGTTCCTAAATCGGTAACACCTGAGATGAGAATCGCTTCTTGCGAACAGTGTTAAATAAGGCTCCATTAATCACTTGAACCTCGTCGTTGTCCGCTGTAAGTAAGTCAGAGTCAGACTACGGAGCACTACGATCTAACAAGCCCATAGTGATGGAACTCGCTTAAGTTAGCTTGTTTCCCCCAAATAACTCGTCATGCAAATCTTCGAGTTGGCCATTAACATGAACTCTGCTTGAGAAACTATCTTCATAGGAGCTATTGGTTCAACTTGCTCCTCTTGAAAGTCTCCCGCCTGGCGATTACAACATGTACCGCGGATCCACCCAGTCAAAGTCGAGATGACAAGGGGGAAGCCTACATTCCTCTTTGCCTTCGGCGTCTTCTCCGCAACTCTTAAGGAAGCATTACAAGAATCTCTCTCAAATTGTTGTTGGCAAGTGAAAAGCTCCGCTGCACTGTCCAATAGGGTTGGCGCTTGAGCCTCGTCTCTCCATCGAGGCTGAAGGCCTCAAGCTCGCTGACCTTGGTTTATGGGTTGGTTATAGGGGTGGCCCAGTCCAGATGCATCCAGTTCAAAGACACTCGGGGATCAGTGTAGCCAAAATTCTTAGTATGCAAGTTTTAAGCCCTGGATTTTTTTTTATCTTTTTATCTTTTTTTCTTTTTTTCTTTTTTTCTTTTTTTCTTTTTTTCTTTTTTTCTTTTTTTCTTTTTTTCTTTTTTTGTTTTTTTGTTTTTTTATTTTTTTTTT
>QJNU01000739.1:0-33852 GCA_004154915.1 Monosporascus ibericus | reverse complement strand
CGTCGTCGTCGTTATCGTCGTCTTGGATAAGGTTCTTAGCCTCCCAGTTATTTAAAAAGTAGTAATATCCAAAATCAAAGTCCAATGAACAGTTTGTCAATCTGTTAAATTATTCGTTATAACACTAGTAAATATAATCCCTAACCGAAGGAAACTGTCATTCGACCTGTCCTCGGATTTCTGTCTGGCGGAATACTACCGTTTCAGGCCCGAAGGGGGTGCGATACGGAGGTGTATCGTCCTAAGGTTAATAGGACAAGTTCAGGTACCGTGCGGGATTTAGTTTAAGTCCTAGGCCTTTCCTTTAAGGTAGTTAAGTTATGTAAAGCTATTAAGCCGTCGCTGTTCCTAAAAGTAACGTCCCTAGTACACCATTATGAAATCGGTAACCTTGATCAAAAGTGTAGAATTAAACTTACGCTTCGGAACGTCAGCTTTTCGTGGTCGAAACGGTAACGATTTATTCGCGAAACTACCTCGAATTTGCTATAGGGCGTTTATCTGAGGCTCTATCATGCGTAATAACCCAAAAAATCGAGGTCGATTCTTGTTTGAGGGGTGGGATAATTGTCATGGCGCCAGCTAGGCTAGTCATCCTAACTGTATATATAACGCTCCAGGGCCTAAAGGGCTCTCTCTCTTCTCTTTTGTTCCCTAGATGTCAGTCCTTGTTCAGCTCTTCTGTCCTGAATATAGCCAACCTGACCTCTGTTAAGAGCCCGCATGTGACAAAAATACATGACTGGTGATGACTAATTGATCGGCAAGGCCATGTACCCGGCTCTGCACCCTGCACCATTTCAATATAATAAAAAAGTAACGTATTAAATTGTTACTAAAGCCTTTCCCGTATTAAATATCTATATCTCTTTAAGCTTCGTATCCTTTTAAGCTTCCTTTTTTTTAGGTAGCGTTATTTTAAAGTACTAATCATACCGTTTATCGTATTTTTTTTTATCCTCCTCTTAATTACCCGAAACTTTAAGGCGGTAATAACGGCAAATTTCAGATAACTACTTTGCTACGTATGTAAGCATTAAAAAAAGGTTAGGGCTTAGGGGAACTTATAAGAAAGTTAAATTATTAACAATACGTTAATATATAAAAGGTATAGGTATTAATATACGTTATAACATTATTATAACTCTTTTATTAGGTAATAAAATCTTTTAAACCGGGTTATTTTCTTAACGTTTTGCTAATTAAGAAAAATATATCGTTACTTAACGAATAAAAAAGGTCCATATTAAAAAGTATTTCGCTTTCCTATATATACTGTTAAACAAAAATATTAGCTAAAAGTAAGCGTTTTTTTTGGTTATATTATATGCGCTTTAAAAACCTGGGCTTTTTATAATAAAATTAATAATTTCCTAAGTAATAATAATATAACGCAAAAAAACGCTTACCTTTAACCATTATTTTTACAAAATAATTTACTTAATTACGAATAAGATGATACCTTAAAATTTTGGAAAACGCTTTCGAATTTAAGGGCGCTTCGTATATACGATTTAACGTATAATTTAAAAAGCCTAAAAACCTTTCATCTAATCTTTTAAAATATAAACCATTCGTTAGAAAGGTGGCGTATCTATTAAAAAATAATGTTATTATTTCGCAGGGTATTATATAAATATTTGATCTTTTTTATGTTACCGCTTTAAGCTATTAAGAATCTTTTATATACGTTTTAAAGTAATTTATCGGTATCCGTACCTTCGGGGATAAAAAACGAAAAACTGCGAATAAGTAAATCGAAGAAATTATTATAAGTTTGCGCTAAAGGGTATAACATAAAAAGTAATTATTATTAATCGTTATATTCGCTTACCGTAATTATCGGATTCGAAAAACTTTAAAGCGTTCGGGCAGCTAGGTAATCCTGTTATATAATATATCCCGTTAAAAGCTATTATTTATTAGCCTAAAGCCCATTAGCTACCATATTTAAGAAGCCTTCCTCAAAATGATTATGTATAATATTCGTATTATTGTTACTACCGTTATTCCGGCGCTTTAAAGGCCTAATTTTCGGAACTTCTGAAGGCTGGCCTATTTCGCGCCATTTTTTAACGCTTTCGAATCCCGCGTCCGCCGCGCTTCTTTTTTTTATAAAGCTCGTTATATAACTTAATCGAAGGCGTCTTATATATGGCGTTATGTCGGGGGATATTGTTGTACCAGCAAACGAACTATCGAGGTGTTATATTATAATAATAAGTACCGTTTTTAACCTAACATATTTAAGGATTAACGCCCTTATAATTAAAACAACTTTTGCCTTTTTTGTATTCGAACGTACTTAATAAGGCTTTACGAACCTTAAAACCCTTATCGAATTCGGCCTATATACCGGGAGCAGGCATAAACGGGTATTTCGTAATAAGCTTTCGACCTATTATAAGGGTTGCCGGAAAAAGGTCCTTAAGGATTATAAACGTAAATCTTCCTATAACGCCTATAACGTTACGGTTTCGGGAAGTTTTAACAAATAAATTATCTTTAACGCGGGCTAACCGTTACGGAATATTATTATTATATAACGACGAACGTTAACGTTATGTAAGGAAATTTCTTCGATTTGTTACGTTATTAAAAGGTTTAAAGGCAGGGTCAGGTTAAGATCGGGGTTTCTTTAATCGAAGGCTAAAGTTATATATAAAATTTAAGAAAACTTTTTTTATTACGTTTTGCGATATCAGTAATAACGTTAATAAGCTTATTAACGTCGAAAGCACCATATGGTAATATCTTAAAAGGCTGTAATACAACTTCGTAATTAGGTTCGTGGCGTTACGTAAGCTTCTTAACTTAAACGAACGTACGTTAAAAATTATATTCGTATTTGCCTAATAGCTTTTCGTTAATATAATTAACAACGCGTTAATTAATAAAATTAAACAAATTATCCTTATATATCTTAATATAATAACTATTAATATATATTTTAAGATTTTACGAATTAATAATTTAAATAACGTTTCGTATCTTATTAAGTTATTCTTTCGAAGGTTTACCGTTAATAGTAACTTTAATAATATTAAGGAATTGCATACGTATATTTAGGAGTTTCGGCTTAAACGCTTTAACCGAAGTATCTTTATTTAACGCGGCTTCGTTTTCGAAAAAAGCAACTTCGGAAGGTTTATTTCGAAAGGCTTTATCTTCGGAAAATTCGTTTTGGAGGGCTTTAGTTTTAAAAGGTTCGTTTCGGAAAACTTCATCTTTAGAAAGCTCGTTTCGAAAAGTTTTATCTTCGGAAAGTTCGTTATCCGTAATTTCAAAAACGTTTTCCGTATCCCCTTTTATATCCGTAACCTTAAAGGCGTTTTTCGTATTCTCTTTTATATCCGTAATAACCTTAATTTCGGATTCTTTAAGGTTTTTAACTTCGGGAACGATTATTGTCAGATATAGGGGACATCAGTTATGTTGTTATATTAGGTCAGTTGCAGGTGCTGTTGCACTTATACAACTTTAAGTAGCTTAGCTCCGGAACACATATGGGCCGATCAATAGGTGACCTTTCCGTATATGGGGTGCGCTACGCACCCCCCAGCTAGCTGACACACCCCCTCAACGCCTTGAAGCATTCACGGCGTTGATCACCGCATTTTATCACGCTTTTCACTCTCTATGCAACATTTTTCTCGCGATCAGCCTAACTATGACAAATGCTCTTGAAAATGCGCGCTCCACGAACTGATTCTATCCTTTTTCGCGTAGTTCGCTCCATCTTCTACGTCCTCTCATCCAGTACCTTTTGTTCGGCCTTTAATTTTAGTATAAGAGGCTGCAATCAGACTTTACTAAAATTGCACTGAAGCCGCCAAATTTGTAATCGACCTTGGCGCCGCGTACTTGCTCTCTTCCTTTCCACCAAGACAAAATGCTATGTTTTGTAAGAAACTGCTCTCGTCTGGCTTCGATCACGGACCTCGTCAAGTCTTCTTGTCTGGTCTCAATTATGTTCCTAGGGCAGTGCAACTGTCTGAAAACCGCGGGTCTGAAACCCATCCGAAATAAATACATTGATAAAATTGGACTATTTCTACTTAAATGAGGCACATACAAGAAAACAAACGAACCTTACGTATTCCGTATTAATAACATCACGCCCGCTTAACCTTGCTGCCCTTCCCCTTCGGCACCCGGAAAGCCCAGTACAGTCCCAGTGTCGCGCCTATGTTGAAGAGAATATACACCCACACGAGCCCAAAGTCTCTCCAGCGTGTGTCGTAACTCAGCTCAAATTGCGCCAAGAAGTCGTTCGTGGTGCCGAGAAGGCAATACTCGCACTTATCGAGAGCGGCGGGGTCCAGCACACGCCCGCCAGTGGCTTCGGCGAAAGAGCCAAGGAACTCGTCGCAGCTCATGCTGCTGCCCGACGGCGGCACGAGGTGGAGGACCTCGTAGTCGGCGCAAGTGACTTCCATGTTTGCAACGGCGGTGGACATGATCCCGCCCACAAGATACGTGGCGGGGGAGGCGCGGTACATGAAGGTCCAGAAGGCTGGGAGGTCAGCGCGGGGAACACCGATACCGCAGAACAGGATGCAGAGCATCCACAGAAGGCTCGTCAGGACGCCTGCGGTCTCCGGAAGGTCGATCCGCACGATGGCGAAGTGGGCAAATGTACTGGTGAAAAGGAGATAGACCCAGAGGAAGAGGAATACGAGAAATCCGCGGATGGCCTGGTCATCTGAGGTGGTGTTGCGGACGAACCCAACTGGATAGTATCAGCAGAAGTACATGATAACGGCCATGATCGAGTTCCAAAAGAGCTCGATGAGGATGTTGGCCATAATGTATGTTGTCCAACGATAGATCTTGGAAGGCCGCTCGCGCGATTCGTACAGGTTGCGCTGGGGCACGAACATGGGCATGATTTGCTCGTTGATGTTGATGAAGAGGATGAGAAACAAGAAGATGGCCCAGAGTTGATTCTGGAGACCCTGGATGGAGTTGTTGGCGCTGTAGCTGAAGCCGAGATAGAGGGACTGTCACATTGGGTTGCAGTCAGTTGCACTCTGGTTATGCTACATTTGTTGGTTCGTGTCACTTACCGATAAGGCGATCAAAGCGGTCTTCGACCATATATACACGGGAGACCTCCAGAAGTGCTTCGAGGTGCGCGCCATCACCTCCCAGAACTGGGTGGAGAACGACGAAATAAACTCCTGGTGTTGAGACTTATCGTCCACACTTGCATGGGCTCTCGTCGAAGCAAGGGCTCGGAGACGAGCGAGCTCCTTCTTGACATCTTGGTACTCTGGAGAATCACGCCAAGTCTGATGCCAGTCAATGCCCTCGGACCCATCCTTAGGAGGCTTGATGACTTCCAGCATCCACTCGGCCGGATTGGCATCCGCCGGAATGGGGGGGGCACCGTTCCTCCTAAAGTAGTCAATCAGGTTCGACGAATTCTTACCCAAGACTACGTTGGCGTCATCGTCAGTTATCTTTGCGCATTCATGGGATGAGACGGGCAATAGCATACCACCGAGGAAGACAGTCTTTCCGCCAGGGGCAATAAGAAGAAGACGATCGAATTGGTCAAACAGAATGGCCGATGGCTGATGAATGGTACATAGAACGGCCTGCCCGCTGTTGGCGAGCTTCCTGATGAGGACGGAGATGGCCCACGACGTCTGGGAGTCTAGTCCCGACGTTGGCTCGTCAAAAAACACCAGCAGTTGGGGTCGAGCAGCTAGTTCTACGCCGATGGTTAGGCGTTTTCGCTGCTCGAGGTTGAGACCCTCTCCCGGTACGCCGATGACAGCGCCGGCGAACTCCTGCATCTCCAATATATCGATTACGTGGTCGACGTATTGGAGCTTCTCCTTGCGGGGAATCTCTGACGACTGACGGAGCACAGCACTGAATTCCAAGGCCTCACGGACCGTCATCGTACTGAGATGGATGTCCTGCTGTTGTACGTAGCCGACTTGGTGTTGGAACGTTGCGTCTGTCGGAATACCATTGATCAGAGTGTCGCCACCGACGACACCAATGGAAACCCGAGTCGCGAGGACGTCCAGCAGCGTGGTCTTGCCGGCACCTGAAACTCCCTTGTAATCCCATAGTTGTCAGATCTCTGAGCGACAGAGAGTGAACAGATTGCTTACCATGAGAACCGTAGACAGGCCAGGCTTGACCCATCCATCTACGTGATCCAGAAGGCGACGCTGTGCGCCACCCTTGACTTTGATATCGTAGCAGAGATCTTCCCAGTGGAAGACTGATGTACCAGCTGTGAGGCCATTGCCGTTGAACGAACCACTGCCGACATTCGACCCTCCCTTTTCTGCTACAATGGGTTGGTTTCCTTGTGCTTGAGCCTCCGGGTCCGCGTCTCTAGTAGCGGACTTCTCTGCTTTGACAGCGGGGGGCATTTGACCCCTTCTGAAGACGAGGACTTCCCCCCTTGTCTTTGGTGGCTTTGAAAACTCCGCCATGACTAGATAAGTAGCAAAGAAGAAGAGTGTGAACCCGCAGAGAATGCCGACGTTTCTCTACTTATGGGAATTGTAGTAGTCGAAGGAGAGGTTAACATACCTATCTCCGTTGACAACCGAGGACCCAGGTTCCGAGCCCACAACAGAGCAGATTCGAGACTCCGGTGGCAGGTCTTCGTATCCCGGACCCTATGGGACCATCCCAGCACAGTCGATCTCCCTACCATGGAACTCGTTTACCATCAGGGCCTCGAAGGAGTATGCCAGCGGGTTAATGTAGCCCATCCAGCGCGACCAGCCGGGCATATAAGCCGTTGGCATGGTGAACCCCGTGTAAATCATGAGTCCCATGCCAAGCAGAGCGCTGGGAATCATGGCCTGTTCTGGGGTCCTGGTGATGCTTGCCAGGGTGCGGAACATTGCCGACTGAGACAGCGTCGCGAATAAGGTGACAAGACAGAAAAAGAAGAAGGAGCCGGGTTCTCGCCGTAGATTGGCCATAAAATAGACGATGATATTGAAGACGAACATATTGGCAATCTTATAAGGAAGATCGCAGAGATAGCTAGCAATCGCTTGGGCTGACTGGTGGTAGAAAGCGTACCGGTTCTGCTTCTCGACAACAGGGCGTTCAGCATAGATCGTTAGGACTTCAAGTTGACTGCTGAAAGCGTTGAACATTAATGAAAAGAAGATGATCCCACCGCGGTAGTAGAAGCTTGAAGAATCTGGCTTTAGGTTGTAAAACATGCTCCCTAGTATCAGGGCCATGATAAGGCTGAAAAGCAAAGATGCGATAGTGAAGTCCGGGTGTGCGAGTAATCGCCGCCAGGCAGGCCAGAATGTAAGTGAGACTTGCTGGACATATGATATCGTGTATTGGGAACTGGTACGCTGTAATTTTGCCTGCTCCGCGCGTCGAAATTGCTGGTACTCCTTCAGTCTCTCTCGAGATGGATGCTTCTGCTCATAGGCCGCGAGCTCTTGGACAAGACGCTGCCGCTGCTTGCTTGCCCGCCATCTCTGGACGAACTCATCTGGCGTGCGGGGCACTATATCCTCGAAGCCTGGTCTCACACGGCGCTCATCTGGACTGGTCATGGACGTCAGGAAGTCAGGTACTGTCTGTCTGTCTGGGCGGTGGAAGCCCAAATCCTGGAAGTACTCTTTGGCCTCAACGCGTCTCCCAAAGAAGACCTGTCTCCCTTCGTAGATGACCGTCACCTTGTCAAAGAGGTCGTACGCGGACTGAGGCGCTTGGTACAGGGTAACGGCAGAGGCGACGCCAAGTAGATCTGCCTGCAGACGCAGGTTCCGGCAAAAGTTGATCGCATTGGCGCTGTCGAGGCCTCTTGTGGAGTTGTCCCAGCACTGAAATTTGGCACCGGTGAGCGCGGCTTCGGCAATACTGACGCGCTTGCGCTCACCTCCGCTGACACCACGAACCACGACGTCTCCCACCCGAATATCGACCGTGTGGGTCAAGCCAAAGATGGCCATCATAACGTCACGGTTGAGGAGATCGAACTGTTGGCGGGAGAAGCCGGCCGGGACATGCCGAACGGTGCGAGCTCGGCTCGCGAAGGTCAAGGTCTCCCCGACAGTGAGGTGGGCGAGATGCGTATCGAGCTCGGCATTGTAGAGGACGTCACCGCGTAGAGAGGAACGGATTCGACTCGAGTCGATTCCTTAACAGCGGGATTTCATAAGTTAGAAGGGCGTTCACAGACACAGACAACTAAGCAGACATACAGTCAGAGCCTTACCTCGATAATTGGTGTATCCCTGTTCGCTCACCTCAAGATCTGCCGTTTGAGATGAGAGAGTTTTCAAAAATGTTGAGCAGCCAGAGCCTGGGGGTCTCAAAACTAAGAGCATCTCTCCTTTTTCGACAATGCCCTCGAAATCGCGCAGAATACATAGGCGTCGTTCTTGGCGCTTGCTGCTGCTGGCAACCCTAACTAGGTCCTTCACGATGCCAACCAGGACGTTCCCGACCGACTTTTGGAATTACGCGCCTGTGCTCGAGCCAAAAAAACCCTTAGGTCCTTGAAGGCTACACCGAGGGCACGCGGCGGGGCCGAGGCCGGATCCGATTCGGTGAGCTTGATGAACTCCCTGAGCCAAACACGAGCGTCGAAGATTGCAGACTTGGGATCTAGGTTGCTGCCGGGGCGTGGACTGAGAACACTGTTGGCGGCGTCGTAGACGGGATTCGATGTCGGCGTCAATTTCAAGCTTACTAAGGAGCTTGGCTTGATGTGGGCGTTGCTGACTCTGCGGACCAGCTCCTCGATGTTTTGGTCCGCGGAGACGGACCTGACGTTCGACTGTTCCCTGCCATGACCGTCGTTCAAATTCCTTCCCCCATGTTTGCTGGTGGTATGAAAAAGCGCTTCTTCTAGCGTCTCAGACATTTCTGGCTGTTGTGACTCGGTAAACATCGTATCCGACCCAACCTCAACTTGAACGACTGTTTCGTCTAGGAGGGGGGTTGAGACGATTACGAACTAGCCAGCCCCCGAGTCAAATATATCGTAACAGAAACAAATTGGCTTTAAATACCGGAGACGGGACGAAAAGATTGTGTCGCGCTGCTTTTCCTACACTCTCGACGCATAGCCTGGTGCTTGCAAATTGCACGGCCCACAACGCCGCTGATCAGCCCGCCTCGGCCCTGAGGAAGCACACAGTCCGATTCTTTTTGTCTCCGAGAATAATCAAGTGCTACAAGTCGGCTCCAGTGCAGGGAGGAACATTGTCAAGACAGACTCTTGGTCCCTGCCTTGGGTTGCTAGGGGTCTGAGGGGGCAAAAGGAGGTACTGTGGCATAGTCTTGCATACAATGTTCCGTCGGAGGCCGAGGCGATTGCCAGCCCGGGACCCACGCCAGACGGCGAAGAGAGCCATTTCACTGCGGGATCTTTGTGATAGCGCAAGACGCTGTGTTGACTCAAACTCGGTAAGTTGGCGGGCTTGGTACAGGTCAGTAACTGTCCGAAAGAGAGTTGGAGGGGCCACTTTTCGGCGTTCGGTTCTTGGCGCGGGACGCGGAGGATTCAAATAAAATGTTTGATTGTTTTGCTCCCTATGCCTCATCGTTCAGGATCTTCGGCAGGATTCAGGGGGGTTGGCATTCTCGATCGCGCAATTTAAGCTGCATTACTTGGAATTAGACGAGGGGCTCAGCCTGGTACTGGTCGCCCCAACCTCCCTCCCGGCTTCCCCCCCGGCCTCCCGGCCCATCCCCTGTGTCTACCTCTACAAGGGGCCGAGTCCGGATGGGCGAAAATGCCTCCGACGGCAGTTGGTTGCTGCAAGAAAGATGGTTACTCATCAGAGCTGACCCACCAAGCAGCTCATCATTATTTGTCCTGTAGTTCGAAGCCCGACCGGTACTGGGCAGAAGACTAGACCATTATGTTGAACTATGTCGACGTCAGCTTTATTCTGCGTAAAAAATTCAAGTAGAATAATAACAGAGCCTGAACTCGTGCAACTGCTATTATCAAATGTTAAAGTGAAACAGACATAGTTGCATTCAGTCTAGTTCTCTGGATCCTAGAGGCAGTAATTACTGAATCATATCAGAGATTCGATCATTAGGGTTCTTCAATGGAATGAAACATCAATTCGATTAAATTCGAACCAATAGCCAATTCTACAAGTATCTAAACGGAGCCCTTTATACCCTACTTGGCGGCTAAATTCTGGGCGTAGCGGGCTGCAGCGCACAGTTTAATCTGACCGCCCGGCCTCTGACGCCGATTGTAAGCCTCGCATACCATAGTCTCTTTGGCCCAGCTACAGATGGACGCGGCCAGTCTCTTAACATCCTAATCCATCTCATGGCCATAAAAGACCAGTCTGATCCTCTCGGCGCCTTTCGGAACAATGAAGACGCAGGACACGGTTGCAAACAACACAACCAAGGCGCCCCAATTACAACAGCGCGATCAAAAGTCTCTAGGAACCGTTTAAACATCTTGATATTCAGCAAGTCCGAACGCGCTATGCGGCCGGCTAAAAAATTTTCGATGTTCCCCCGCATTCGAAAAATGATCGACGTGCATAGTACGTGGCAACTTACAGTCCGGACTCCGTAGCGTAACCAATTTACAACTCATTAGCCATGGCTACACAAGCGCCACTATTGACAGTCAGGATCTAGCTCAACAGGATGCAGTGCACTGATTCTCCGATGCGCCATGGCCAAACTCATACGCACCCATATTCTCAGCCCAAACGCTGAGCGCTGCTCTAAAACCACGGTTGGTACTCTGCAAAGTAGGAGTTTTCGGTTAGATACCTAGCTGGAGGAAAGGAAGCCGGAACAGTAACAGCGTCCGTCTAGATAAAACGAGCATCTCGAGATGGTAGGTCCAAACCCGTTAGACCGCTAAAATGTCATTCCGCATCATTCTCAGAAGAGTCCTCCTTTAGCTTCAGCGTTCGCGGGAGCGGGCGGGGGCGAATGCGAAAGCAGGAGGGCGATACCGCATACGGCAAAAACGGAGAGGACAGCATATTCACGACATAATAATTAGGATGTCATAGGGAACAGTATTGCCAATGGAGCCTTTGCCTCTCCACTCAAGGCTTACCCCGTCTCAGGTAAGCAAGAGCAGTCGCAGGGTTAGACTGAGCTTCGTTCATAATGAACAGGATGTCGAGGTGTTTCCCCGTGGACCACCTAAGTCGGCGGAAAGTGCCTGAGGGTGAGACATCCCCATTGATTCTGATGAGATGCTCACGATATACGAATTACCTTGATGACATGTAGTCAAAACCGCCAAGACCTGGTGCACATGATCGGCTGTCCTAAAAGGGCAATTCCTAAGCAAGGGATAGCGCGGCGTGGAGTGACTGGAGACAGCGAGATCGGAGTACATTCCGTTAGCCTGACCTTCTTGGGATTAGTAAGTGTCCGGGGTGAGCCAAGGGTTTCGCTTGCCAACTTCGCCAAGACAAAGAGGTAAAAAGACAGGGTGGTTCGTTTGGGAATTCCGACTGGCTTATCAGGTCCAGGGGAGACAATTCAAATAAATGAAAAAGTTCGTGTATCCCCTCCTCTGTTCTATTTTCTTGCTCCGAGTTGGCAGTTATCTTCTCCAGGCTGACACTCTGAGCTGAAGCCTCTTGCCTTTGAATGGCGATGTCGCCAAATCTTGTACGAGCCAGAGCTCGAGCTGTGGGAGCCGCTATCGACCTGACACCGATCTCGCCGAGTCCCGCGAGTCGATCCGATTCCTCCCGCAGATCTCATGATGGGCATCCACGCCGGCAACGTGGATTACATTTCGCCTCAAGTAAGTCAGAGTCATACGTATGGGTGTTCTGGTCTTCCGATAGGAAAGGCGCCCACTGGGATCTAACCCCCATTTTTTTTTTCCACCTCAAGCCTTAAAGTTTAGCTTATCATGTGTCCCTCCAAACCCGTCGCAAACCCAATACGTAACTCATTACAGTCCCACTGCACTGGTCTCCGGTGGGTCCATTGCAAGGGCTTTCAGTACAAGTAGTACTCTACCCATCTGACAAAACACTATTGGTCATGATGATGGTCAGACAAAACACTGTAACACCTCCGTGTACCAGGATGGAAACGGCCGAAAGAGCAGGAACCAGCCGGGCGAGCGCAATCCCGCAGGCGAAGTAGGTTGAAAAACCCATTGGCTTTTTAATAAGATTGACACTCGCCCGACACTACTGTAAAATGGAGTATCGGTGGTTTCAGCCTTTTGTCTGAGAACCAAATCTTGACAACTTAATCCTCTCGTTCCTATTCCTCATGCTCGTGTTTTATCTGGACACTCATTTCTTGTCTGGTTCTGCCTTCAAACCCTACCAGCCGTTCTCTCGTGTAGTACGTATTAGAACCCTTGGAACCGACCTGTGGTTGACCAGTTCACTTAAACAGCAGCATTAAGATCAGCGTCTTTTACCCCACCATCCCCACGCAAACAAAACTTTAGCTTGCAGTCCTTGACGAACTCTAGACGGCAGCTTCACGCTACGAAAACAATGGGTAGACTGACTCTGGGCAACATCAACCCGCACGTGGTTGAGGCCAAGTACGCCGTTCGTGGTGAACTGGCCGTCAAGTCCGAGGTCTACCGGGCGAAACTTCGAAAAGGCGACAAGGACCTGCCATTCAAAGAGGTCATCAGCGCGAACATAGGCAACCCGCAGCAGCTTGACCAGAAGCCCATAACCTTCTTCCGCCAGGTCCTGAGTATACTGGAGAACCCGAAGTTGCTGGAGCACGAAGATGTCCTGCTAAGCACCCTGGGTTACAAGACCGACGTCATTGCGCGTGCAAAGTGGCTCCTCAGCCATGTCGGCAGCGTTGGAGCTTATAGCGCGAGCGCGGGCATCCCCGCCATCAAGGAAAGCATCGCTAAGTTCTTAGAGGGTGCGCGGTCCCGAGTATCATTCGGATACTGACTAGCGAGCTAACGAACGTGGCTAGAGCGAGATGGCTTCCCTGCTGACCCATCGCATATCTACCTCTCCGGTGGTGCTTCATCTGGCGTCAACACTTTATTGCATATCCTTTGCGCCTCGCCGACCTCTGGCATCCTCATACCGATCCCACAATACCCGCTTTATACCGCATCGCTTTCCGTCCTGAATGCTACGAGCGTCCCGTACTACCTTGACGAGGCTAGCAACTGGGGCACGTCGCTGGATACTATCAAGGAGGCATACAATACCGCCAAGGACAACGGAACCGATGTTCGCGCCATCGTCATCATCAACCCCGGCAACCCTACCGGCGCTTCGCTGTCGGAAGCCGAAATTCGGTCCGTGCTGGAGTTCGCGGCCCAGGAGAAGCTGGTCGTCATGGCCGACGAGGTGTACCAGACCAACGTCTTCGTCGGCAAGTTCCACAGCTTCCGGCAGGTGCTGCTCCGGCTGCAGCAGGAGGACCCCGCAAAGTTCGGCGACGTCGAGCTGGCGTCCCTGCACTCCATCTCGAAGGGCATGGTGGGCGAGTGCGGGCACCGCGGCGGCTACTTCGAGCTCCTCGGGTTTGACAAGGAGGTGGAAGAGCAGATCTACAAGTTCGTGTCCATCACGCTGTGCGCGCCGGTGATCGGCCAGTGCCTCGTCGAGCTCATGGTCAACCCGCCGCGCCCCGGCGACCCCTCGCACGAGCTCTACGAGCGGGAGTACGGCGCCATCTTCCGCGGGCTCCGGGAGCGCGCGACGGCGCTCTACGAGGCCTTCAAGGAGATGGAGGGCGTCGAGTGCGGCGAGCCCCAGGGCAGCATGTACCTGTTCCCGTCGATCCGGCTCCCCGCCGGCGCCCTCGAGGCCGCCGCGAGGGATGGCCGCAGCCCCGACGAGTTCTACTGCATGCGCCTGCTCGAGGCCACCGGCGTCTGCCTCGTGCCCGGCTCCGGCTTCGGTCAGAAGGAGGGCACCCTGCACTTCCGCACCACCTTCCTCGCCCCTGGCACTGAGTGGGTCGGCCGCATCAAGAAGTTCCACAAGGAATTTATGGACGAGTTCAGGTAGCAGTCGTACATGTGTAAGAGTGTAATGAGGATGCAGTTCACATGGAGTATTTCGAAAGGTTCGGCTGCGCTCCCTCGAGGAAGCTATAGTGGCATTGAGGCGAAGGTTGTGTGATATTCGTTGTCGTTGCCCTCAAAGGGCGGGTGGCTGCCTATAGAGATACACAAGGCATACTTTGATAGACTGGGTATCTAGAAACTCTCCGATCCGAAGCACGGTACCCACAAGTCAACAGACGAGAGTGAATACATAAATGGAAAGCGTGTTTTACGAAGCAATTTCGAGAAAACAAGCTTTCTTGCTTAGATTAAACGCGTCACGCTCGTCTCTGTCCTTGGTGTTTCTCTTCTTGTATACGATCTATTTATCGCACGGGCCTTAAGTGGACGGTCCCTTAACGGTAAAGCAGGGTTTCGGGCCGTCCCATCTGCACCTGGCGGGCGCTGGCTAATAGCGCCCAGCAAGACAGATCTAACTTAGGCTTTCTATCCCTACTTTATTCCTGTCGAATCTACTTAGGGTTGACTCGTAGAATCTAGAGAACACCACGTTCGTAGAAGATGGTCCGTAGGAGGGTCCGGGTCTACGCCCTCTCGCTACCACGGAGGCGCACAGCCTGGCCGTACTTCTGGAGCTTGGTGATCAGCTGATCGCCCTGCTTTACGACGTCCTGGTACTGCTTGTTCTTGTCGTCCGGGCGGTTCGTCTCGATGACGCCCTTGCCCGTGACACGGTCGATAGTGCAAGGGATACGCCCGGCGGCGATGAACTTGGCTAGGTCGCTGCGGGACGCGTTCGTTAGCTAGTTAATCTCTGGGTAGGTGGAAGGGTTCCAATTCACGATGGCCGGAGCGGGTGGAAAGGGATCGGATAAGGAGAGGGGGAAACACACCGATCCAGAAAGTCAACGGTGACGCCGAAGTCGCTGGCCATACTCTCGAGCCCCACGACGCGGTAGCTCTGCAGCAGTTGTTGGTACGCGCGCAGACGCATCTCGCGGATGAACCAGGCCTTGTGCTCGAGCAGGTAGCGATCCTGCGTCAGGAACTGCTCCTCGACGAGCGCCAGCGCCTGGAAGAACAACTTATAGTTGCCACTGTACAGGCTGTTGACAAGCTGTGCGAGGGGGGAGAAGTCGACTGCTATCTCGGCCTCGGGCTGGTCCGTCCCCGCGCCCAGCGTCGTCAGGTTCACTACCGCGGTTGCCTTGGTCGCAGGGGTAGGTGTGACGGTGGTGTCCTTGGGGGCGTCTTGCATCTCGGCATCTTCGGCGCCAGGGCCGGCAGATATGGCGCCTGACAGCGCTAGGAGCTTGTCTTCACCATCAGCTCCTAGGATGGCCTTGATCTCGGGCGCATCGACAACCTTGCTCTTGAAGTCGACCCGCTTGAGAGACACGGAACCCGCGAGCACGGCATAGACGACGAGGTTTGAATATGTGCACAACTCATAGCTGGTGAATGTGGAAAGGGAGTCGAGGAGAAGAGGGGCGGCGCCGTTGTAAGATCGGACGGTAAGCAGGTGTATGCCCTCGTAAGCCTTCAGACGGTTGCGACGATCCCAGTCGCCTCCGCTCTCTACCAACGTCTTCGCTCGGGCGACTTCCTTCTTCACAAGCGCCTTATCGCCGTAGAAGAGACCCATGCGGATTATGGCTAAGACAAGATCGATCTTGGTACCGAGGATTCCAGTCTTCTCGAAGACGTCCTCGTAGGCGGTTATTGCCTTGTCCTGCATTTTACGTCAGCATGTAAATCAGGAGAGCCATAACGTCTCGTTCCACATACTTTGTCGCCGATTCTAGCAAAGAATTCGGCGCGCTTTCCCTTCGCACTCATAATCTCCGTGTCACCCGCCTTCTCGACAGCCTCATCCTCCTCCTTCTGTATCTCCTCAAGCTCCTTGTCGTTATCCGCCTTAAGCTTCTGATAGACATCTTCATCCCAGGGCAGATTGGCAGCCAACGTCGGGCTCTTGCTCGCAATCATGCCCGCAGCGCTAGATTTCCGGGTTAAGGGTCTCGGGGTTGCTGATGCTGATGATGTGCTCTCTCCGACGGCGTTCAGGATGCCTTCTGTTGGGTGTGCCAGATACTTATATAGCGGGGCCATCTTGTGTTCGTTAATGGCATCTTGTAAGCTCTTCGCGGAGGCTTGCTGGGCTGGGCGAGCGGCGTAGGGACTTGTCAGGTTGAAGACATGCTGACCTAGAGGCAACAGAGGCCATTTAGCGTATTGAGGATCGGAACCCATGTTGGAGGTGAGGACTGTGAAGTATTACGGGATGCGAAGATTTGGGAATATGCTGTAGAGGTGTCAGAATAACGGCAAAGTGAGACTTTCGAAAGGGAGCCGAATTCGCTGGGGAAAGTGATCGGGTTGATGTACGACGGTTATGATGATTATCGCCTTCTGGTACCGTCACGGCGCTGCGAGAAGGTCGAGAGCTCTTGATTGCTGGACGAAGACTGAAGGTGGTCTAAGCTCATGCTACAAGGCCGCAGCTTCCTACGTAACGAGATTTTACCTAAGAGATGTTCCACCCAATCAGGATATAGCCATATAGGTGGGGCCACTTTGAGGCTGAACGCTGAACGGGACCTCCTGAGTGCCCAAGTACCGATGTATCTCGATTAGTGCAGGCTTGGATCCACAGCCCATACCCTCAGCTTTCCTCCTGTGGTAACAAGAGCACCTGCACATTCTTACATTGACATCTTCTACCACCACGAATTCAAATATTTTATGCAGCAAGAAGTCTCGCCATTGCTCATTCCTCGAATTAACCTCCAAGTCAACGGACCCATCAGATTTTCACCAATCTTGCCATATATCTAACAGTTCTGTCACAATGGCATCGGACGAAATTGACGACCTTCCCCAACCATTCGACGCCAAGAAACTCGAGCCGGCCAAGAAGCGTCAAAGGTCAAGATCGCCCTCAGAACCGCCGAGGAAACTGAAGAGACCGGGACAGCGAGCTCGTATTCCCGACTCCCAAGCAGCATCCTTCCGCCAGCGGCAGGAGCAGCGCGAACGCGAAGCCGCAGAAGCTGCTGCTGCTACAAGGGCCGTCTTAGAACAACGAGGAATCAACGATGTGGTGAGAGAACATTACAATGCCGTGCCGGAGCGAGGCCGCGATTGGAGGAAGACGGACAGCAGAATCAAGGGGTTAAGGTCATTCAACAATTGGGTCAAGAGCACCATCATTCAGAAGTTCTCGCCCGACGAAGACCACACGCCTGGCGCGCACGAGCGCGGTCACGATTTGGCGTGGTCTGGCGGTCATGAGCTACTCGTTCTTGATATAGGGTGCGGCAAGGGTGGCGATCTCGGGAAATGGCAACAAGCACCGCAGCGAGTCGGACTCTACGTCGGCTTGGACCCTGCAGACGTCTCGATCGAGCAGGCCAGGGACCGGTATCGCAACATGAGCAATCGCGGCGGCGGAGGCCGCGGTGGCAGAGGCGGGCACAGAGGAGGTCGTCCACCGCGTATCTTCGATGCGCGATTCCTCGTCAAAGACTGCTACGGTGAATCAATTGAAGAGCTCGAGATCGTGCGACAAGTCGGTTTTGATCGCTCACCAATGGGGAGAAGCGGCTTCGATATCGTCAGCATGATGTTTTGTATGCACTACGCGTTCGAGAGCGAACAGAAGGCCCGGAGGATGCTGGAGAACGTCTCAGGTGCACTGAAGAAGGGCGGCCGGTTCATAGGCTGCATACCCAGCTCAGACGTCATCGGCGAGCAAGTCATCAAGTTCAACGAGCGCATGGCAGCGAAGAAGAAGGGTTCTCCCGAGGATGCCGAACCGCCGAAGGAGGACCTGGAAGAGGGCGAGGCCGAGGAGACGGCCGAGTGGGGCAATGAGCTTTACCGGGTTAGGTTCCCCGGCAAGACCCCGGCCGACGGAATATTCCGACCTCCGTTCGGTTGGAAGTACAACTTTTACCTGCACGAGGCGGTGGAGGAAGTCCCGGAATACGTCGTTCCTTGGGAAGCGTTCCGAGCCCTGGCGGAGGACTACAACCTGGAGATGCAGTACCACGAGAGATTCGCGGACATATGGGAGTCGGAGAAGGACGACCATATTCTGGGACCCCTGAGCGAGCGCATGGGCGTACGGGGAAGAAGCAGGGGTGATTTGCTAGTGTCGCCCGAGGAGATGGAAGTTGCCAACTTCTACGTGGCCTTCTGTTTCTATAAAGTTTAGTTCTTAGAGATACCCGGGTAGAGTATGAGTGGAGCCTGCACCAAATGGTGCTCTCATGCGTAAAATTCAAGGTTCATATACTCAATAGGAATATGCTGTTTGGCCGCATCACGCGCGTTCTGTTAATTTACATTGCTATCTTACTGGTAAACGCTTAGCACCTGCAATGGGATACCCTCTATACCTGGAAGCTTTTGAGCTTTCCGAGTAGTTAGTTATCCTGCTTTGCTGGTATGTATAAGGCTAGTCGTTCATTGGGAGTAGTCTGTGGCGATTCATATCCCATTTCATTGAAGTCCATTCCTATGCGATACCGTCAAGATTGGACCCTTTATCTTCAAGGCGAAGTATTGTGCTGCCATGGTTATATGGGCTTGCTCCTAGTCGCGGCCCATGGGAATCCTGAGACCTGAACAGAGACAACAGTATAGAGACTCAATGCCAGATATTCCACCCCGTTGTTCATGTCCCTGTTTTTCATGCAAGGCATTCCCCAGAAGACGTTTTTAACCCAGTCGTAATTCCCCGCGGGCCGCGAGGACTACATGGCCCTTACTCCCTGATGGCCGTGACGAAGACCAACATCTGAAACTGGACGACAGATTGAAGCGGGTCGTCCGCTTGAACGGCATCGAGACGGGATGCGCTGTTTCGTCTAGACTGCGGCCTCCGTGGACAATCATGGGCAAGTTAAGTTGTATACCATTGATTTGATCCCCTCACAGCATTGAACGAAGTCGACTAACATTATCCGCGTAGATTTGTTGGCCAATGCGTTCGTGCACTGGAACAAGACCATCGCAAACGCCACTCTCCATATTACGCGGGAGAAGGGGCCACCATAAATTATCTGCAAGAGCTCTTCTGTGCTCTAACCAGCGGCTCAGCGCTAAGCCCGTTTCGCGAACTGCATCTTTGCGTGCGGTGTGTCGACTATGCAGCGTAGACGATTCTGCGTCGGAGGTAGACGCAAGGCGCATGGTGGCTAGCCTACCGTCTACTTTGGGAAGCCCACGAAGACGGATGACAATAGTACTAGAGTATCTAACATCTTCCTAAAACTGCATCCCTGATTGGAGAAGATGGACAAAGTCTCGACCTAGACATCTTGCTTGTCTTCTAAGGGGTTCCGTTTTCACCGACATCGGGAGGTTATTTCTAGCTTCGTTTATTGAAAGCGCCTGTGTATGACGAAAAGTGCGTGGATCTTCCAAGCGCCTACGCTCTTCGTGGATACTGGCGGTTTGCGAACCTGTGCAACTGTAGTCCCTACTCTACTGCTAGCCTATCCTCAGGACCCGATACCTGTGTCATTACGATCACCTCTTTCAATTACGCTGTCGGCCACAGGTCCTGCCAACGTGACCGACACCGTCACATCCTTACGTATGACGTCCTCGCCATCAAATTTTATCCGACCATTGCCGGCGTGAGTCGCATGAGGGAAGGTAGTATCTGCAGCTCTGTTGCTGTCATCCCGACTGATTTCGTTGAGGACTGTGTATCCGTAAAAAGGGTCTCGGCCGCTGGGATTATTCTTGTTGCTGGCCCTGGCTCGTTTCAACGAATGGAATGAGCTATTCTCCCTGCCACTACTGACCCAGCGCTGTGATCCAGGCTTCTTAGCCTTGAGGACGGGCCGCAGGCTCGGTATTGATACGGCGAGGAGGACGAGGTATGCCTCAAGACTATGCGGGATCAGTCAGGACGCCGGAAATCTAAGATTCCTTATACCATGCCGGGGTCTACCTACGTCCACCAGATTGCTAGCTCAGCCATGGCATCTATATCAAAACTGGAGTGTTAGTGTTTCTACTCCACAAAAAGGGGTTGCTTTCTTTACATGTCAGATCATCAGTGGCGGTAATAGCCCGAAGATGGACGGTTTTAATGATGGAGGCAACCATGGCACTAGAAGCATAATTGTTAGTGTGGCGTGGATCACCAGTCCACAGGGGAGTCGAAACCCACAAGATACCTAAGCCCATGATGACACTAAGCGAAATTTTTTGTTTCCATTCCATGTTTAAATTCCAGAACAGGCTGGCGGGGAAGAGTGCCAATATAATATCTACCGCGGAGCATACCGCTATAGCTAATTAGCACATACAGACGGAAGACCCATGAGTAGAGAATGGGTAACCCTATAATATAAGCAAGAGCTGACTTACAGCCCTGGAAGAAACCCACGTGTTGTTGCACGTATGGAGGCCAACAACTAGCCTCTATATCGCGATTCCAGAACCCCTCGATAGGTCGGCATTGCGCGAAACTGATAGCGACGGTTCCTATGTCGACGGCAAATTGGATCCAGATGATGGCCCAGAGGAAACGGCGTCGTGTTTTCGACGGTGGGATAATCTTCAGAAGCAGAAAGGCATATGAAATGCGGCCGAATCCTGGACACATGATGGCGAAAAACTCGCACAGATACACCCACTTGATAGTGTACATGATATGAACTTTGGTGAGGAATTCTATGTGGGTGCCCAGGCCCCAGCTGTATGAGATGGTCAGAAAGATGCCGTTGCCTATCCCGAGGAGCTTTTACACACGCGCTCGTCAGCGTTAGAAGAACACCAGCACCAGGGTAGCGCACCAAAGTCAAGAGAATAACATAGTCGTCGACGGAGACCTTACGCAGGATGCGCAGACAGACGTAAAATCTAGCGGCAATCACGACGGTCGCAAGGCCAGCAAAGACCCAGGTGACGGCGAGGACTGTAAGCCCGAGGCTTTCGGATGGGCGTTCGGCCATTACGCCAGGGGTCCCTTCGAGACACCAGGACTATAGAATGCTGGTACTAGCACAGCAAAGCAAAAAGGTAACGATGGTGAGGGTAGACCGCGAAGAGTCCTACTACCGGATCGGTCCTACAAGAGATACGACCAAAAATATTTTGTGAGTTTGCCCAGTGCCAACGTGCGCCAGAAGCACCCCGGGTTTACTGACAGGTCATTGAATCTTTTTTATGATCCTTCTCAGTTCATAAAGAACAGGCAGAGTAAGCGACCGCACTACGATTCCTTGGGACTTTCAACAGGCCGGCTCTTGAGGATCGAATACGGCAGGCAGACTGGTAACAAGCAGCTGAAAACATTCTCGCGCATTCCAGCCAGCAAGGCGGAATGTAACAGCACGCCTGTCCATTGATCCGTCCACTAAACGGACAGCCCTCCGTAATGCTCACTTCAGCTCCCGGCGTCAAGTCATTGAGGCCTACAGAGATTCCCCGCGTGGCCTATCTCCAGCCGTCTTGCTGACATGGTCACCTCATACAGCGCCATACAAATATCCGCTTGAAGACCCACAAACTGCAGTGACAACTGCTTCAGCCGCACCTTCCTTAAAAAGGAACTGAAGGTCATGAACCCAACTCTTTTATTGGACGATTCGGTGTCGACCGGGGTCGTTTGGCCCACTGTTCCAAACGTTGTTAGTTGTTAGTACACTGCAGGTAGTCGGTCGTCACGCGGACACAGGCATTGCTTCCTTCAGCGGATTCCACGATTGGCTTGTACCGTTGCACTCGGCCCGCCCCCGGCAACAACCAATACGACCTTCCGCGAACGAACGATGCTTAAGCCAACGTTGTGACCTTGGCTTATCACTACCCCTACCAGCCTCGCGCGTGCCAAGTCATGCAAGGCAAATATGCGGCGCAGAGCATCCAATGACACAAGACTCACCCCTGTATTCTGCATCTCAGTAAGCTGCATAGTAAGTACCAAAAAAGCGGGTCACGCAATATCTCAGAAGTGCTGAAACTAATTATTTTCACGAGACTATGCGAATGTCACGGCAAAATTGAATGACAAGCAGTCCAAGACCCGAAATATACGGAATGGGACTAGGCATTGGCGGTTGTCGCGCACCGCGCCTTACGACGAGTTTTGCCGTGGGCTCGCAAATTAATTAAGCATTGAATATCCCTGGCGAGAACTCATCCGGTATGCTAATTTTCGCAGTTCTCGGATACACCCGTGAGATAGCCGAGTTCCTCTACCTTTGGACGCGCGACCACGATGGCAAGCTCAAACCCAACAACTGATCTAATTGACCAGTTGAGCCAACTAAGCTCACGGCTTTCCTCAGGGGAGGATATAGGTGCAAGGAAAGAGGCATTGCAACTGAGCAAGAAACTCACTGCGAGCCTCGAGCAGCCGGAGGACGTAGCTGTGGCCGTAGCATTTTTGGTATTCCACACCTCCCTCGCCACTGCTCCCTCCTCTCAAAGCGTGTCGCACGCCGAATCGAGCTCGACCTTCATATGCACATGTGTACTTATCAGTTATGGCAGCCTATTATCCCTATGACCGCCAGAATTGCCGTCCAGCTCAATCTCTTCGAGCATATTGTCAACCATGGCGTGCCAATCTCTTCAAGGGAGCTGGCATCGCTCTCAGGCGGCGAAGAGCTTTTGATCAGTACGTTTTATCCATGCTTCTGAAAGAGATCCTTCGGGCGATTAACGGGAAACCAGTCCGAGTGTTGAGGTGTGTGTCATCGGTCGGATTGGTTCACGAGGTGGGCGAGCGCTTGTGGCAAGCCAATCCCATTACCGAAGCTATGGCCACAGAAGGGATTGCCGCTGGGCATAGGATGCTGTTAGTAACCGTGTGCGAATCTGAGCTCGTAGCCATTGCTGCGTTGTCGGAGCTTTCTAACTGACTGAGCACAAAGCGGGGAGACGATTATACCTGCGGCACAGAAGGCCCCCAAGTACCTGAAAGAAGCGGGCTACCGGTGTCCCACAGACCCGAAGGATGGCCTCATGCAGTACGCCTTCCAGACCAAACTGACAACTTTCGAGTTTTTCAGCTCCTTGCCAGAAGTCCTTAGGGACTTCAACATGTTCATGGGGAACACCATGGGCGCGAGAAGCTATTGGGTGGACTGGTTTCCAGTGAGAGAACGACTTCTCGAGGGGGCGTCGGCGGACTCGGCGTTGCTCGTGGATGTCGGCGGCGGCAGAGGTCACGATCTGCTCGCGTTCCACGAGAAGTATCCCGGACAAGGGCGTCTCGTACTCCAGGATCTTGCTCCGGTTACAGAAAGTATCGGGGATCTTGATCCCGCCATTGAGCGAGTGTCGTACGACTTTTTTACGGAGCAGCCGCTGAAAGGTAACGTGCTTTCTTTCCGTTTCGTTAGTAAACCTGGCGATTCCCCGCTTATATTTATATAGGAGCTCGTGCGTACTTCTACCACCACATCCTGCACGACTGGTCGGATGTTAAGTGCATGGAGATCCTCAGGCAGGTTAAAACGGCCATGAAGCCCGGATACTCCAGATTACTCCTCCACGAGATGATCATTCCGGAACAAGGGGCTTCTACCTTCCATGCAATGCTTGATGTGACCATGATGGCCTTCAATGCAGGCATGGAGCGGACCGAAAGGCAATGGCGTGAGCTACTTGAAAGTGCTGGCTTCCGGGTCCTAAAGGTCTGGTTGCCTCGAGAGGAAGATGCTGACGGCATTGTCGAAGCGATACTAAAGGAATGAGCCTACCTAGTAAGCGTACAGGCACTGAGTTTATGATAAGCACACACGGTAGAGAATCCTAGATAGCCAGTTTCAACAGGCCTACCTAGTAATCCTTACACGTCCTGGTGTAAATCTGTAAAATCCTCTCTTTTCGTCTGTCCTCTAGCTTCGACCTTTTGTGCACGACCCCTATGAAGTAGCACTTAATACGAAGTATAGTTAAGCTTTCTAGAGGCTACATACAGATACCCATGTAGGGCACTTAGCGATAAATTTACGTAATTGCATGATTCGCTATTTGTGTTAATTCTACTGGCTAACTGCTTAGCGGCATTCGAAGTGCTGCATGGGAAACGGCCCCGGACTTATTTATGCACTAACTTACGTGTGTTGGTGGTTACTCCGGGGTTAGGTGCACAATACCGGCGAGCTTGGCACCACAGACTCAATTATCCTTACGACATGTACAGGACTACGTTGACGACGTATGCCAAAAGTGCCAACCCAATTTTGAATATTAACGAACTCGTAAGGTCATGTAGCGTCCTATGGCTCTTTTCAGGCGGACGTAGCATTCCCGCTTTCACATACATCCCAAATCGTAGCTCCAGCGCCTGCTTTAGTCATAATCAATGCACCCGGCAAAAGATACTCGGTCTATTCATCGGCCAAACCAGGCAGGCTGCCTTCAGGCTTTGGTCTCTGCAGCAGATCAACCTGGAACAGGTCGAACATACGCTGAGCGGACCATGCGTCGAGCGCCTCCCAGTTGGCACACCTGTGCATCGAAACGTCGAAGTTGGTCGGGTAGAATTCCGACTTGTCCTCATGCTGAGCCGTGTTGTTGATCCAGCGGAATGTGACCATGGACAGGTCGGGCTGACACATGAGCGATTCGCGGATGTATTCGATACAGTGATCTGACCACCAGGCTGTCTGTTAGATGCTGGAGTGAGGGGGGTAGGAGGAGCACTGATCAGAACAGCGTACCGACATGTTTGGCTTCCCGCGCCATCGCCTCGCTCGATTTGCCCTGGTGGTAATGCTCTTTAAACAGCATTCTCTTCACTTTTTTCTGTTCCTTCATTAGGGATTTTCCAGCATGTCATTGCACATTTTATGGTACGTAGTATAGAATACGTACCAGGCAATGCAGGGAATGGTAGACGCTGAGGGACACGATGCCTTCAGACCCATCTTTGGTGTATATTGAGGTCAGGTTGAGCTCGTCCAAGTAGTCTTTGGGCACTCGAATATTGTCGTCTGGAATGCACAATTGTTAGAAGAACTGGAACGAGGGTCCCTAAGAGAAGAACTCGTAGCACAGGCTACGCACTGAGGAGGAGACGATGCCATGCTTCGTCCAACTGGGGTCGAGGATCCCCAGTAAACGGGTTATCAACAATATTGGTAGGGAACCGTCGTTCTTCCCAGAGGAGACCTTCTCGATCGGGAACTGATAGCAATCGCAACAGTCAGCGCACACGGCAGGTACAGGGGAGACACGTCGGTAGAGCCTTACGAGGACGTCGAGATGATGCCGTTGTTTCACTCACCGCGCCATTTGAATGGGCGGTAAACAAAATAAGCAGCAAATATATGGCCGTATACAGGAAAATCATGAGCCCGTGGAGATACGGCCACGTCCGACAATTCAGTATGCGACGTCTCGCATGATGCTGGCTCTCGCTGTTGCCGTCATCTTCGCCCACCAGAAGGGGCTGCCCGGCCTGAGCCGGCTTATACTCATCGTCGTAATGATGGCCGTGTTCTACCTCAAATGCCATGAGAGCGCCTTGTAAGAGACGAGGTTGCTCTTTTCAGCCTACTTATTCTTGTGTCAAGATGACAAAAGTTTCCGCAAATACGCACAGCTATCTACACTGGACTGAACGAGGGAGCCCAGCCGGCTGCTCAGGCCAGGCAGTATTGGATGATCACCGAAGACTTAGAGTTTGGAACTGTTGGATATCTTTGCATGCAGGCTGGCTGCACTTTCAAAGCTTGCCACCAAGATACGAGCATGCACAGCCAACGGCGGGACTAGGCGATGTAACCAGGAGCGGAGGAGCAGCAGCGCTGTCAGGATAGCCAAAATGGTCATATGCGCCCAGTATACGCCGGTATGTAAGTCTATAGCCAACGGGTCAATGAGTTACGCAGTGCAGCCCAGACGCGGGCAAGAGTTCTAGGCACTGCTTCTTACCCATCATTCCGCTTAAAATGCTGCCTTTTCTAACCCGAAAGCCCACACAGATTCCAACTCCCCAATCCATAGCTGTATTTCAAAGCACGATGAATCTTTCTAGACGTATGCTGGGTTACCTCCCACTTCCCAGTGGTGCGGAGCAGTCAGACCAAAATACCCACCCCGCTACCTTTAGCCGCTTCCAGCGTCTGTTTCTTCTTCCCCTTGTGTCTATCATGTCGTGTGTCCTAGGAGCCTTCATCGGAGCAGCCTTCAACTCTCATCCTGCGTGCCCAGCTACGATACTCCGACAACCCAACGTTGGCTCTGATCCTGTGCCCGACGTTCCCCTCCGCGCCGTCAATGCGGCATTCGTATATAACCGCACATTTGCCGATGACCCCTGGCAGAATAATGGCAGCGACGAGGCTTGGGACTCAATTGTACCCCGTATGTAGTTGGCCCCCTGGCACCGGCCCCACTATCGCTGCATCTGGCGCACACGATATGAACCATTCAGCTAACATATAATTGCAAACTCCAGTCGGGCAAGGCTCTGTCCGTTACCCCCCGGGCAGTTCACAAGTGTATACCTTGTCCGTCGTCCATCAGCTGCACTGTCTGGTAAGTGATACCGTTGGTGATCCCGCACCGCCCTCAGCTAATCTCTCTTATCTCGAGAGGAGGGGTTTCTCAAACCTGAATGCTGCAATTATTCACATCGAATGCAAACTAGTGGTCGATTCACCGCAGCTACTTTAGAGCCCTCGCCTCCAACCCCCGGAATCCCGACGAGACAGTCTTGCCGCACATGCGGCACTGTTTCGACTACCTACGCCAGAGTCTCACCTGCGCCGGGGACGCGACGCTGGAGCCCGTTGACCCAGCCCTGGGCGGCGTTACTGGCTGGGAGAATCCCCGCTTGTGTCGTGACTACGGGTTGTTGACGGCGTGGGCTGAGCAGCACCGTGTCAACAACTTCCGCGGCTTCCGGGAATCGCACGACTCACATCATCACCGCCCACACTGAGGACGCCGCATGTCACAGTGAAAAGGGTTCACCTGGGCTGAGCTGACGGTATGACACTTGCAGCGGGCTGAATAGGGTGGTGGATCGCAGACTTAATTGATAACGGGTGGCTATCCCTAAGCGGCACCACACCCGATGGCCGGCCGGGCGGATGCGGATCACGTGCTGATGCTATGTAACCTCACTTGCTAGGGTACCATTTACTAAAATTGGCTCCCAATATGGGCTCAAGACATGCATAGTCCAGAAGCTTGGCGTTCACTGCAAGCCCCGATAGTGAATATGGATTAGAACTATGATTTATAGCGCGACTCGCGGGATCCATCTACTTCGGTAGAAACGCCCATTCCAAGTAGATCTCGAACGAGCGGTAAGGACGTTGACGCGATGCTACCGTATCAACGCCACGTAGGCTCCGATGTACTTGGGAGGCAGGCCGAAGAGATGTGCGAATGATCACACACGAAATCACGACTTGCCAGCGAAGGTGGTGCCCGTATGTATCACCGACAAGTTGCATATAGCGGCAGTCTTTTCAACAACGGATGGAGCCTTGGAACTGCCTAAGATTGGAGGATAAGCTACCAACCGCGCCGTCGGGAGCACTTCTGGTCTCCGTAGAGCCGACGCAAGTGATTCAAGGCGGGGAGTATCATGATACCCTGCTGCTTAATTTCGGCCCGCAGTGATTAATGGCACACGAGGTTACCTATAGAGGTTGCAATTGGGGAAAACGTCGATTTGGCATTGTCCAGAGCAATACTTAAAGGCATCGAATGGTCCAGCTAAGTCACTCATACCTGACAGTTGTAGACAGCCACATAATTGTCTCTGTCACTATTCGTTTCAACTGAAATCTCAACTAAACCCATCGAACCAATATGAAGCCCGCCACTTTTGTAGGGCAACTCCTAGCCCTCGTGGTTGCTGTCGTTGCGGCGCCACTCGCTGGTAAGTATGGCATATTCTCGGGGCCTTGTGACCCACGGGGGACTGACTCATGTTATCTCGTAGCTTCTGACGCAGACGATGCCGTCGTCTATCCTGCCAGTGTCGATCAGAGCTGGGTGGATGCGCGAGAAAGTATGTGAGCTGGCGATGTTATAAGACGGGGAGCTTGCTAACCCTGGTCCCATAGTTGCCGATGCCGACGAAGCCGTCGTCTATCCTGCCAGTGTGGACCAGTCGTGGGTGGACGCCGGGGGCAAATAAGCAGGCCACCATCTTAATTGCGTATTCTACGAGTAGATCCCGTTTAATGTTGAATGGAATTATGAAAAATGCAGAATCGGGACCTGTTTGCGCATTAAAAAAAAAGGGGGGGGGCTGGTAGGCTAGTCGTAGTCAATAATTGAAATAACTACGTTTTTTCTCTCGCGTACAGCTCCCACAACCCAAGTAAAGGGATCCTATATTCGCTTGGCAGGTCGATGCGACCATATCTTGGTATTTGCAACCTATGTGGAAGTTCTAGCCTCGGTTGTGCCTTGTTTCTCTGCTCTGCATGAGAAGCTCCCCGCCTGGAGAACACCCAAAGATCCCGCTATTCTCTTCTTGACTTGTATCTGAATTCAAAAGATGGCACCAGATCCGAAAGATTACAAAGCCTTACGGCAAGATTTCGGAGAAGATTTGAATACCAATGAAGCCGATCAGGTTCGCCAAATGCGACCGCTTTCCCATCTCAGACTCTCACCCTGGGTCATCACGACGATCGCAGCGATTCTACTGGTGATTTCACTGGCCGCTAACCTCGCCCTCGCGGTGCAAATCCCATGGACTTCGCGAGGTCAAGACGGGGGGTGTCGTTCTCATTACGGTGCGTGCGGCTTCTTATACTTGCCATGGAATTCGCGCGCTGATAATTCCGCAGCCGGCCTCAAGCGCGATTTGCCTATACAGATCTACCCATTGACCGAGTACACTGGCAAGAACATCACGGTGGTCGAGGAGCTTTGGGAAAAGCTCAGCGGCGATCCAGGCGTCGTGGCGCTGCCTCAACATTATGTCAAGGAGAAGCAGCTCCCGCACGCCTACCGGTTCCCATGGGACGATGACAAAGGCGTGTATCTTCTCCAGGGCTTCCACAACCTCCACTGCCTGGTATGTATTGCCCTAGAGCCTCAGTAATAGTCTGCCATGGGTCTTATCACTTCTGCCCCTATACCCACACCTGCACCATGCTTCAACCTATTCTGCAAGCGCTATCAGAGTGGCTGACCATTGATTCCTCCCGAACTCTCCAGCGCACCCTTTTCCGCTATGTCATGTACGCGGAGCGCGGGTTGCCGCAGCACATCGCACTAGAGCACGCGCTGCACTGCCTGGACCAGCTGCGGCAGGACGTCGTGTGTAATGCTGATGACACGCCACGGTACGCGGGTTTCCAGGACCCGCCCGGCACCGGCGCTGGGCAGGTGCGCATGTGCAGGGACTGGGAGGCGCTGGAGAGGTGGGCGCGGGAGCACACGGCCTGCTTCAAGCATCAGGACGAAGTGCCCGGCCCTATGATCGAACGCTTCAAGTCATGTCCTGACGGCCAGGTGCTGTGGCCCACCGTCGCAGAGACTGGAGTGGCATAGATGCACTTGTGGCCACCTAGCCTGTCCACGACGAGCTTTGTGAAGGTTGGAGCCTCTTGAATGATGCGAATATCCATTACACCAAAACCATAAATGGAAAGCTTATAAAATCGCCGATACTGAAAATTTTATAGTCTGCCTTATGGTATCGATATTTTTCAAAGCCGCAATGTTGGTAAACCGTTCGAAAGTCTACTGGAGGGCTTACAGTGAATGCCTGGAAGTCGCACCAAAGCAGCAACATTGCGGCCAACAAAGAAGAACTGGTCTGCTACTACACCCAGTAAGGCTTGGATATAGGAAACCGACGTGGGTATTACAGTAAAACTAATAAACGTTACTTTACTGTAAATTGTAGGGCTTCACTCAGGTGGCAGGTACTCCAGAGAAAGGAGCCATACGGTGTGTGAGGAGGGGTATTTCTACTGGAGTGCAGGATTGGCTTGTACCTAGTGTAGCATAATCTTTTTTTAGCCAGCCAAAAGATCTCCCACCCAGTCTCACTCCTCCGAGCGGCTTAGGCTGAACGGTAGTAGACATTGCTTAGTGGGTTAGCTTACGTGCCCCGGCTAAGGCTTTTTCGAAACGTGGTAGTAATCGGCCTAAGACAGCAACCTATCTAGAACTGGCACTAACAATGCATTGCTGCGGGGTGTATTATAAACCTCTCACTTCTTTGCCTGCAATTGACTGCCTAGATACCAACATATATGGTAACGCTGCTGGAGTTGGGAACTATCAGAACGGAAGGAGTTCCCGCGTTGTACAAGTACAAGGGTGGGCGATAAGTGTGGGCTAAGATACCTGTTGCAAGGTAACTTAGGTACCTGGAATTCAAGCATCAATGATAAGAGTCCAAGTCCAAATGTACGACATATACATTTGGTGAACTACCACAGTAGCCATGTCATGTCACAATGTCAGCCCGTTTATCGGTGTTCCCAGGCACCCAACCAACCAATGCTCGTTACCTGTGTTCCCATCATCAACTAGACTGAGAGGACCCATGACTACCCAAACTCCAATACCGACGCCGTCATGTCTCCGGACGGTTGCTGGTTGCCAAGCCATTCCTAATTAGTTACGCACATCCGATAGTAAAGTTACATTTAATGTTAAGCATCGACTCAAAGGTGGGGGTGTTGAACCTTCCAGGCCATCCCTTGGTTACCCCTTCTATACTCAACTCACGGCTTTCGCAGCTTTGTCCTTCGGGTCTAAAAGGAAGAGGAACCTCCGGTGTAGCAGACTAGACGAGAGAGTTAACGATGACTATGGCGAGCGAGAAAGGAGGTGGACATGCTGACACGCTCCAGGCCGTGGACATCGATGTCCAAGCGGAACAGTCTTTGTCTCCCCCAAAGGAAGACCTATTCGCCTGGATACAGGTGCTAGGCGCGTTCGTCCTGAACCTCAACACATGGGGGCTAATGAACTCGTACGGCGCCTTCCAGACATTCTACCAGCTGGACATGCTGCGCGGTAACACGTCGTCGAGCATTGCGTGGATCGGTTCGACGCAGGCCTTCCTTCTCTTCCTCGTCTCGCTAGTCACGGGGCCCCTCTTCGACGCGGGCCACCTCCGCTGGCTCCTCTGGATCGGCTCCGGTCTGTTAGTGATCGGCATGTTCCTCGCCAGCATCACGTCGGCCTACTGGCAGGTCTTCCTGACGCAGGCGCTGATGACCGGTGTCGGTTTCGGCTGCTTGTACCTGCCCGCCCCCGCTGTCGTCTCCCAGTACTTCCACGCCAGCACCGCGCTGGCCATGGGCGCCTCATCAACCGGCAGCGCAATCGGTACGTGCTACTACTTCAGAGAATCATGACTTAAGTAGTAGATACCTAAGCCTGACATGTATTTACGATATAGGTGGTATCGTCTACCCCATTGTCTTTAACCAGCTGCAACCGCGTGTCGGCTTCGGCTGGGCAACACGCGTCCTGGGCTTTATCCTACTAGCGACCTCCGTGGTTCCCGTCTTCCTCATGAAGTCGAAGGCCCCGCCCCGGCCATCCCGAGGCCTCATCGACCGCTCCGCCTTTCGGGACCCCCCATATCTCTTTCTTAATTTGGGTTTATTCTTCGGCGTCATGGGTTTCTATATCATCTTTTACTACGTCGAGCTGCTGGGCTTGGCACGGACCGATGCCTCACCCACTCTGGCCAGCTATCTCCTCGTAATTATCAACGCGGCCTCGCTACTCGGCCGCCTCATCCCGGGCTACTACGCGGACCAGGTCGGTACCATCAACGTGCAGACAGCCGTGGCATTTGCAAGCACGGTGCTGACGCTCTGCCTGCTCGCCATCCGCGCCGCCGCCGCGCTCGTCGTCTTCAGCGTCCTGTACGGCTTCATGGCTGGCGCCTTCATGGGACTTCCCGCTGCCGCCGTCGTCAGCCTCTCGTCCGATAAAAGCAAAATAGGCACGCGCCTCGGCATGACGCTGGCATTTGTTGGCTTCGGCATACTCGTTAGCAACCCCATCGCCGGCGCCATTCTGGGTGACGGCGGGAACTGGGTCGGCTTGACGGTATGGTGCGCTGCGCTGCTCGCGGCTTCCGTTGGGAGTCTCGTCGTGAGTCGGATCCTCAAGGTCGGACCGGGATTGACCAAGGTGATCTGATCTTTTGGTAATAATATCTTTATATCACGGAACATAGCAGGAAAGTAATTATATGTCACAAGCTGTGATCCTGTAGAGAAATATCTGGCGATGCCTTCAGTCATGAGACCCACGGATGTGACTTAATACGTCTCCATTCCACAGGATCCGTACCCTTTGACCTACGCACTGAATGTAAACATAGCTTTTACAATGTGACTTTAGACGTTTAACTCCCCGGGTTTCGCGATGTTGTCAAATAAGAACGAACTTGAGCCAACTATGGCAACCACTGCCACGTAATTTAAAACACTTCCCTCTGGAGACGTGCAATCCCTAAAAGTAAGAAGTCAGACGCGTGGCTGCTGCGAGTACGGCCTTGGTAATTAGTCTTCCAGGCCTTTCCTCGACTCCATTTCACTCTACTGTGACACAAAGCCGGACACCCAATAAGGTCCTCAAGCTCAGTAACCATTAAACCCTTACAGAACGGGTCTGGGTCGCTTCAGCCTCTGAGGAATCAGGCTAAAGTATCAATACAGGATGTAAAAGACATTGCGCAGCCTGGATACAGTGGTGTGAATGGAGGACTAGGCCTTACCGAATATAATAAGTTTACGAACGAAATAAATGAGGGGTTATTATATCAATCTTTCCCTCTTATACAGGACTCGGTTCCCGTTCTTCGCCTAGACTAAGGAATGACCTAAGGGGAAGTATGCGGCTTATACGTATAAACCCATCTTTAAGTCCTGGCAAATTGATAGTCCGTACGAATCTGGTAACGATTCGAAGTCCGTTTCGGCAGAGCCGTAAAAGTTAAGTACATGGCCAGATATTTTCGTCTCGGGAAGCGAACCTCTGAGCTGCTTCACCTCATCTCCAAGTTGATGACGAGATGTCTGCGCCGTGCTGGAGTAATAGCTTCACAACATCCTCCCGTATGAGTAGGTGTAACCCGGTTGACAAACCATAGGAGAGAGCAACGTGGTCAGGTGAATCCGTTTTCTCGACTTGGGCTTCGTGCTGAAGAAGAAATGATACAATCTCTGGATGCAGGAAATCGCAAAAGAAAACACGGCATACCTCGTGTAGCGGAGTGCTGATTCTGTGGCCGCACCTGTTGACGTCGGCCCCGGCGTTCGAGAGCGCGCGTACCGCATCAACTTGTCTATTTGCTTCATCCAATGCCAATAGCGTCAAGCGCCGTTTACGGTCAACACAGTAGATAAGGGAGCGCTTCTCAAGCAGCTTGGTCAACAGATTGGCGCCATAATTATGCCTGGCGTGGATTTTGTCTGTCCTGGGAAAGCATTTATTAAGTCCAGGGTACTTAGGAGACCATAACACTCATAGGGCATCTCTCAAAAAGTTTCGACAAGCTTCGGCTAAACCACGTGTTGGCAATCCGTGATCAGAGGCCCTCTATGGTCAAGCAACCTATCGATATGTTCTAGAACGAAAACACAAAGTTTTCGAAAGAATAATTTAACATTCAGGGAACGAACAGGAGGTTTCAGTGCAATTATGCCGCCTCCTCGGAGGGCGGGTTGCTGGCCATGCGTATCCATATGATCCCTGGGCAACCTTCGACCCTTTCGACGAATGTAGAACCTAGGGCACGCTGCCATTCTATCCTACTGGCCGGACAGGTATGACACTAAGACCGCTGGACCTGCTGCCGCTAACCATGTTGGTCACGGGCACGTCTACACGGAAGTTTCCGGGGGGGGGGGGGGGGGGGGGCCCCCCGG
>QJNU01000738.1:0-33914 GCA_004154915.1 Monosporascus ibericus | reverse complement strand
ACAATTAAAACAATTAAAACAATTAAAACAATTAAAACAATTAAAACAATTAAAACAATTAAAACAATTAAAACAATTAAAACAATTAAAACAATTAAAACGATTAAAACGATTAAAATAATCTTTTAACTACCGTCTTTATTAATAACGATAGTTATATACATCGTATGTTAAAAGGAAAAACGCTTATTAAAAGCGGTAATCTTCATATAAACGATTTATAAAAGCGAAAAGAAACTATTAACATAATAAACGATAACAGATATCTGATAAGAAACGCCTAAAACGTTTTATTATAATATTATTATTCCTTTTACCTTATATTTTAAATCTTATTACAATTAATATTATTATTACAACCCATTAACATTAATATTAAATATCGCAGCGTATTAGTATTAATATTATAACTATTAAAATTTGCGATAAATTAATATTAAGATTTAATAATATTTCGTATATGTATTTAATAAAACTTAATTAAAACGTTAACGATTATCGTAAAACATAACAATAACTTTAATATAAAAAAGCAGTTAATAAAATTTAACTACGTTATTAACTTACGTTATCCGTATTATAACAATTATAATAATAATCTTTTTAAACTTAACTAAGTTAGCTTTTAGATAATAAATTCTATCTTATTAATTAACTTTAATAAAAGTCTATCAAATTATAATTATTACGTCGTAACTATAAAGGTGTTGCGGTCGCCTAGTTTTAATTAAGTTCGGAACCTTTTTAAAGTTGCAATGTAATAATTACAATTTGTACGGCTAAAAGTTTACTATAAGAGTCTTTTTTATAAAACATATATTTAGGAAATCCGAGTAACGTCCTATATATACGAGCTGCATATCTTTTTCTAACCTTTTAATTATCTCACTTTAATTATTTATCCCTTAATAACGACGATATAAAACAGCTTATAAAAATGTTTAAAATAGATTTAACTGTTTAAATTAATAAAAATCAGACACTTAACTATAAATAACTTAATTTTATTTATAACGTTTTAATTTTTATTTTAAAAAGACACTATTACGTTAACGGGCTCGGATTAGTATTCCTTTTAATTTCCGAAAATTAACGCTAACTGGAAAGAAATCGATTATCTATTGATTTCTTTACTTAAATACGCGAATGTCTTCTATTCGGCTTCCGTATATTAAAAATATGACAAATTTACTACTAACTTAACGGGTCATAATACGCGTTAAGATTAATTAAGCGTCGAACTTCGTTTAGCTATAGCAGAAATTTAAATTTTCTATAAATAATTTAAATATATTTAGATTATAATCGCAAACTACGGTATTATTAAATATATATATATAACTTTAACAAAACGGGCTTAAAATAAAACCTTTCATAATATCCGATATATTAATACTAAGTATTAAAAATATAAGGAACTTAAATAAATATAATAAAGAAATTAAAAATAGGTTATAATTATATAAGCTATTAATTAGTAAAGTTAGTGTTTATTATTATTTATCATTATAACGGGGAAGATTCACGTTAGTTTTTCATATTATAATACCTTCTTATTAACCGCTTAAAAGATTAATATAAGTTATAATTATTAAACGACGAACGAATTACGTTTTAAATAAATTTAATATTTTAATAAATATATTTAAACGTAAATAAAAAAACGAAACGCCTTTTTATTTTTAATAGACTTCGAAGAATATTACGTAAAT
This sequence comes from Monosporascus ibericus, assembly GCA_004154915.1. NCBI lineage: Eukaryota > Fungi > Ascomycota > Sordariomycetes > Xylariales > Monosporascus > Monosporascus ibericus. Next base: position 32,202 of record QJNU01000738.1, on the reverse strand, counting down.
AATAATATTCTTACGTTTTATATACTTTTTAATATTTTTATCAGGTTTAATTTTTAAGGTATTTTTCTTTTCCGATTTAAAATGCGTTTATACGGTTTATATCGAGAATTTAATAAGACGTTATTATACTTATATTATAAAAAGATATTTCTTTTTTAGCTTTTAACGTACTTAAAGCCATTATAACGTCCGATAATATTAATCCGGATTTATAAACGCTGGACTTATTTTATTCGATCTTAATAACGTCATTTTCGATATAGGAATTTTTTAAATTATATTTACGCTAACCGTCTTACTGCTGACTTTAACTGGTACTATTTTATTCTTACTTATAAAAACTGTTAAAAATTACCTAAAATAATAATGTAAGAACGTTATTTATAAACAGGAAAAGATTACAATCTAGCTCGCTATTAAAAATAATTAAATAGATTAATATTTTAATAAATTTTAATTTATTACTTTTATATAAAATTCCTTTTTCTCTTAAAGAAACCGTTTAATTATATAATACGAATTATATTATAAGTAAAAGCTAAAATAATAAAAGTAGCAGGGGATTTTTTCTTTTAAAAAAACCTGTTTATTATATAAAAAAGAACTATTTTTAACCGAAAAGAAAAATGGCAGTAAAACATTATAGCTAGTAACGGCTAGAAGTGTTCGTCGTAAAAATATTAAACGAAAAAAGAAAGTATAACGCTTATAGCAAACCCGGATATAATGCGCGTATTTATAAAAAAGTTATAAATACGTTTAATGAAAACGAATCCGATTAATTTAAAACAATTCGATATCTTACGGTTAAGTTATTTAGGTTAATTGTTATAAGATGTTAAAAAGTGGCCAGCTTGCTTGTGTGGGACGTTATATAGCCCTGAATATTGTTCCCCAGAGTACGTATTATATCGAGATAAAATCCTCGTCCATCCTCCAAACATACCGTGTGCCACAAGATAATCAAAGGGAGCTATCGTCTTAACAGGTGCGTAGATCTGATCCTTCTAGCATGTCATGAGTAATTGATCCGACTCTCGTCATCCATGGGTAGTGACCACACGCAGCTTCGCTTAATGTTAGCTGTTTAGCTATAGGAATTCAGATGTGAGTATGAAAGACTACACGTCGTTCTACAGTACTTACGAAAATCGATGGCTCTGTTTCACCCCAGCCCGAACCTCAAAGCGTCGAAGGCGGATTGCATGTAGAGCAGTATACCCCTTATGAATAGGTACTTACATAATACCTTTCTTACCCATACATGTAGAACCGCATACATCTACAAGACCTAGTGTCTCATCACGCCGAATGATCAAAGATGGTGGATGTAACAAATACACGCCCACCACCATCCCACAACCGTTCCGCATACCAGCAGTACCCGTATCTCACTGGGGACGAATTCGCAGAAGCATGTCATCTCCTAGACCGCAGGTACTGTCGCGCCACACTTGGCCCGTTAAGGAAGCAATGGCGGCTCACCGTCCACACGGCACTGGATATATCCTTCGCAGCGGATTCAGATTTGGTCACGTTCATACAGATCACCCGACCACTAGAGGCTGATAACCCGGCAGATAACGAGCTTGCATCACAGATGGGCGCATTCTGTCTTGGGGGGAACTCCCAAGATGACGCCGACGATACCTCAACGGAAGCGGATGAGATGATGGTTGAGACGGACGACTTAGATAAGGTTAGCGAGGGCTATATATTTACCTCGATTGCTATGAGTTGGCATTGTTGCTCATGGACAGCTTGTAGGAAGTAGTCCTAAGGAAATCGTCTCGACCAAGGTCCCTTGATGCTCACGGTCACGTCACGTATGAGATCCATCTTCACCCAACATATCGCGCACCCTGCCTGTGGTTCAGTCTGCACAACCTACCAGCGGGTGAATCTGCCTTGGACATCGACACAGTATTTCGGCGCTTGGTGCCGGACCAGTTCAAAGATGCTCTGCGCTGCCCGAACGGAATAGGCGGCATCTCAGCTGGTGTAGGTGATTGTTTGTTATCTGCCCTGTGGAACGAGTTAATTAAACGTCCCCACGCCCAGCGAATTTATTGTCTCTACCTCAAGACTAACATCGCAAGTACAGCATCATCCCATCAGTGGTGTACCATCATTCTTCGTCCATCCATGCATGCTTGGGGATGCCATGGTCGGTTTTGACTGTGTCAAAGAAGACTACCTTATGGTATGGCTCGGGCTGGTAGGTGGCCCCGTTGGACTCTGGATACCAAGGGAGATAGCAATGACGGAAGGTGGAGAAAGTTGCCCAGGACCGCACAAGACTCCTTAACCCACCGGTAGAGAAAAGGAGAAGCAGCGCCCCAGCTTGGTCCTAACTATGGCGGCCGCCTCTCAAGATGTCGCGGGAGTCAAAAACGAAGGGAAACCGTGCAGGCAACAAATATAGAGGGTTACTCTTCGTCGCTATCCTCCTCCATGGCTACGTCCTCGTCGCTCTCTTCCTCCTCTTCTTCGCGTGGACGCTTCTGGCCACGGTTATCAGGACTCTGGGGTTCGGTCATGACATGATCTGTGCCCTGGGATGGCTTGGTGGGTAAACTGCGAGATGGAAGAGGTGCCGCGGTAGACGTGGCAGCGGTGGATGAAGGCGCCGGCGCATTGAAGATACTCTGTTGAGCTTCTGTCATCTCGACATGGGCGGTGGCAGACCCTGGCATTTTGTAGGTGCCGTCGAGTTTAGCAACCATATCGGACTTTGATTTCGCATACTGGATTCTCTACATGTAGTGAGTGTCTGTCAGCCAAGACTTCGATACTCAAGGGGCGGGACGAAGTTCGGTTCCTACCAGCTCTCTACCAAGGAACTGGAAACCCTCCAAGGACCTCATCGCTTGCGTAGCTGCTTGTACATCGCGGAAAACTATGTGGGCTTGTCCACGCATCTTTATGGTCTTGAGGGCAACAACATCGAGGACAGGCCCATAAGTGGAAAATAGCAAGTAGAGGGCGGTCTTTAGGTCCGACTTCTGTATTTTGGCCGACGGCAGGTTCGTGACGTAGAGTGTCTGGTTGGGAGGAATCGGAGGGACCTTGACGGGGGGTGCTCCAGAGCCTCCAGAGGCCCCAGGAAACGCTGGTCGCGCCGTGGTTGCAGCCATTACGTGTCGCCGTCCACTTGCTCGTTTTAGGTTCGTAGTCGTGTCTTCCCTGTGTCGCGCTACGGAGTCATCGCCTGTCGGGAAACCGAGTAGTTGCGGTCGGAAGCAAGGTTTGAAGAGTAAAGAGAAAAATATAAGAGGGCGGTCTGGTCGGATTGGGATGTAGTAATTGAGAAGTTTGGCCGCTGCGTGGTTCTCCGAAAAGACAATTACGACAACGGTATTGGCGTTTTTATAGCTGTAATGCGAATGCCCCCGGCCCTGATATGCTGCTACACTTGCGAGCTGCAGCTATTACCTCAAGTTAGCTGCCAGGGCCTGGGGGGTCGTCTTCAGCAACAACAACATAGTCTCACTATCTTCTTAGCCACTAGTGTCGCCCACCCACTTCCACTTCCTGAATTTACCCACTTCCTGAATTTACCCACTTCCTGAATTTACCCACTCCCTGAATCGGTCTACACCATCGAATACGTTACCTCACCAAGGTCAGGCCCGATTTTTGAGGTTGTGGCTGCGCCTGCGGCGCAGCCGTGGCTAGCGCTTTTGATCAAGAAGTAGCTACAAGGGTCAGATGTATCGACTAAACCTCTTTAAGAAAAAGCTCCATAAAAATAACAAAACCTCAAAAATAAGGCCTAACATTAAGTTGTGATTTTTTAACCTAATTTTGCATATCCTTATATAAATCTTTAAAAAATTTTAATTTAAATACTTTAAAAATAATTTTAATTTAATATTCCCTATTTTATAATTACGAAAAGTTAATATAAAATTAAAATCTTTATTTCTTTATATATATTTAGTCCTAATTAGGACGCGATTAATAATACGCGTTCGAAAAAATGGCTAAAAATTTTATTTTATATATATTATAACCTTTTATTTCCTTTAAGCCAATACGATAATAACATAACTTTATAAATTAAAATAATAAAATATAAAGCTTAAAATTATTTATAATAAACCCCGAAATATATTTTCGTTTTAATTAGCCAAATATAAGTAATATATTAAAAAGTTTAAGGTATATATTTTAAACTTTTAAAAACTTAATATTTTAAAATAACGCGTTTATTTTTATCCGATAACTTTACCGGTTTTTTGCCGATATAAACGTAATTAATTTATACGTTAACGTTTTATATATAACCGATAATTATATAAAGATTTTACGTTATTAATTTATTCGTTTTATATTAAATATTATATTTAACGAATAAGGCCGTATTTTACGGAAAAAATAAATAAATACAGTATATAATTTAATATTTAAAAAGCTTAATATCTTTTTCGTTATTAAAATAAATTTTAAAAAATCCTTAATTATTTAAATCTTTTTTTTAGTAATTAACTTAATTATTATTTAAATTATACCTTTAATTAAGTTAACGAAAAAATAACAAACTTTTATATTAATAATATTATATTCTGTTTTTATCTTAATATTTACGAAAACGAAAAAGTTTAATTTAAAAATATTCGAACGTATAATTACCGGATAGCATAATTATATTATTTTTGGTCCTAAATAATTATCGAACGATTAGTTTCAAATTATTATATTAAATCCTGTTTTCGAACGATAATATGGCTTAGTTATTATTAATAAAGCATATTTATTATCGAAATGGAAAAATTTCCGGTTTAAATATGTTAACATTTATAACTTACGTTTTATTTTTTTATTTACGTATATTAATTTACGTATATAATAATTATTAATAACGTTATTAAAAGAAATTACAAAATATAATAATTTTAATTAAGTTAAAGGTTTAATTAAATATAATTATAAAATAAAGGTTCGGCGTTTTAATATTAATTATTCCGAAATTAATATTATTATTTTTCTTATATTTAAAGGTTAACGTTTAAATTAAACGTATTTAAATTTTTTATTAATTAATATTCCCGAATTATTAAATAATATCCTTTTAATTTAATTTAATAATTTACGTATTATTATTAAAATTATTATTTATGTTAATAATAAGGCGAAAACCATAAATATCCGTAATTACCTAATTAAAATTATAATAAATTAAAGGTATTTATTAAATATTATTAAAAAGAAATTCAAATTTTATAATTTCGAAATGTTTTACGGGAATTAAGTTTACGTATATAATAAATTAAAGTAACTTAATAATTTTATCCATAACGTCTCACACGTATGAACGAGGGACACGTATAAGCGAGGCACTTTTTCAGCCATTCCAATTACCTATCTTTAATCGTCCATTTCTTAATACCAACATTATGGAACGCCTTACAAAAGAAGCGAGAATGAACCTAGCCTTTCAGGCTAAAAAAAGAAACCCAAAACTTAATTATAAAAAACTTAGTTTTATTTATGAAGTTCCATATTTTACCTTGTTATACCGTTTTAACGGTAGACGCGCCCGAGCCGATATTATCCCTCCTTTACAGAAATTAACGCCGACCGAAGAAAAATCGATTGTCGACCGAATCTTTAATTTAAATACGCGAACGTTTCCTGTCCGGCTTTAATACGTTAAAGATATGGCTAATATATTGCTAGCTTAACGCGTCGCGGAACGCGTCGGAGTTAACTGGGTGTCGAGCTTTGTTCGACGGCAAAAAAAACTTAAGACGCGTTTAAATCGGAAAATCGATTATTAAAGGGTATTATGCGAAAATTTAAAAGTATTTCGCAAATGGTTTAAGCTTGTTCGGGTTATAATCGCAAAATACGGTATTACAAAAAAGGATATTTATAACTTCGACGAAACGGGCTTTTTAATAAGACTTTTAATAATATGCGGTATAATAATTATAAATGCCAAAAAACGTAAAAAACCTAAATAAACGTAATAAAGTAATCGGGAATAGGTTACAGTTATATAAGTTATTAATTCGTAAAGTTAAGTTATACCGTTATTTATTATTTTAACGGGGAAAACCCATTTTGGTTCCTAGTATCGCGATAATTTATTATTACTTAATTAAAAAGTTAGAACTAGTTATAATAATTGGATAACGAACGAATTAGGTTTAAAATAAATTTAATATTTCGATAAACATATTTAAACGCGTACGAAAAAAACGAAACGCCTTTTTATCCTCGACGGCCACGAAAACCACCATTTGATAAAATTCGAAAAATATTGCGCGAATAACGATATTATTACGTTTTGTATACCTTCCCATTTTTCCTATCGGCTTTAACCTTTTAACGTATTTTGTTTTTCCGTTTTAAAGCGCGTTTATTCGCTTTATATCGAAAGTTTAATGCGACGTTATTATACCCATATTACGAAAGAAGATTTTCTCGCCGGTTTTTACGACGCGTTTAAAGCTGCCATAACGTCCGATAATATTAAAGCTGGATTTGCAAAAGCTGGGCTTATTCCATTCGATTTTAATAACGTCCTTTCCGAATTAAAAATTCCTTTAACTATACCTACGCCGACCGTCTCCCCGCTTACTTTCTTTGGTTCCATACGTTCCCTTCCCGTAAAAACCTTTCGAAATATCTAAGAAATAAAAAGACGGGAACGTTATTTGCAAAAAAAGATTAGGAATTATTAGGGAAGCTCGCCGACAAAATTGGTTAAATCGGTTAATCTTTTAACAAAAAATAACTTAATACTTTTATACGAAAACGTTCTTTTTAAAAAAAAAACAGCCAAATTACGCGAAACCAACCATTTTTTCAGCAAACGTCGGAAAACCAAAAACAAACGTCTTTAAAAAAAAAGGAATACTTACTATATAAAAAGAATAAACTTTTTTGGCCGAAAAAGAAAAAGGTGGTAAAAAATTATAACCAATAACGGCTAAAGGTAATCATCGCAAAAGGGTTAAAACAAAGGAACGGAAATATGGCGTCTACGGCAAGCCCGGACATAATACGCGTACTTATAAAGAAGCTGTAAATACGTCTAGCGACGAAGAATCCGATTAATTTAAATTGATTTAGTATGTTATGGTTGTGTTATTTGAATTTGTTGTTACGGAACGCCAAAAAGTGCCTCGCTTATACGTGTCCCTCGCTCATACGTGTGGGACGTTATCGTAATATTTATTATCGTTTTTAAATTAAATATAAATATTCCGAATATTAATTAAATAATATAATAAAAAATACCGAAAAGTTTTTTAATAAAAGATTTATAATAACAATTTAATTAAACGGTTCGTAATTATAAATAACTAAATATAATTAATTATAAATAAATTATATTATTTGTACTTTATTAAATATTCGATAAATATAAAACCGAACTGTTTATCATAAAATTAATTAAAATAATAAAAAAAGCCCAGGCCCGGTAAATTAAGGACCATACCCCTTATAAAAATACGGAAATCTTAATAAAAATTAACGTAAGGGATTCGGATAATAAAAAAAATAATATATAATTCATTACGAACGATTTTAATTAAAACGAAATAATTATCGAATTTTAATCTTATTTTTTAACTAATTAAAATACCATTTATATTATCCGTAAACCTTTTAAATAAAATAATTTTAATTTACGAAATAAAATGAAAATAAGACCTTATTAACGTATATTATTTAACGGCAAATACGTACGTAAAACGATTTTAATATATTTAAAAAAAAACGAAACTATTATATTAAAAAAAAAACGTAATAACTTTATTCCGGCTAAACCTTATTATAACTTATATACGCTTAATTTTATCCATATACCCGAACTTTTAAATCCGAAAAAATCCGTATAAAAATAATTAAAAGTTGGTTTATTAAAAACGGTTATTTAGGAAATAATCGAATCATAATATAAACGACAAACGAACGAATTATTTTTTGTACGGTTATTTCCGCTCGGCGGTAAAGAAATAAAATAAATATTTATTTTTATTAAACTTAAATAATCCTTATTTAATACGTTTCCGAATAAATTAAACGAAATTAAAGGTTTTTACTTAATTTTAAATATAGCCGGTTTAATTAAAACGGTTCCCAGGTTCGATAAATAATAATATTAAAAAGTTTTAAAAAATCGCCTTTTTTTTTGCGCTATATTTAATCCCCGAAAAAACCGTCCTTTTTATTTTATAAAACGTATAAAAAACTTTCCGCAAACGGCGGAATTCGTTTAATCTAAAATAACGGCGTTATATTCCCATACTTCGAACCGATCCATATAAAATACGGATTTTTGTTACGTTATAAATTTAACAAATATCGGAAAAAATTACGAAACTGTTATAAACCGCGCCCGGTCTTAATTAAAGCATACCTTATATAACCGTTCGGTTTAAATTAGTAATTAAGGACTTAACGGTAATCCTAATAATTTAAATACCAACCCGGCATACGGTTTATACGCTTTCGTAACTCGGAATCGCGACCCCGGTTATCGTAACGCCCGTATCCGTACGCGTAATTTGTAATATATTAAATCGTCTTAATTAAAAATCCGCCTTATCGCCCTTATTTATAACGTCAGCCTAAAACCCATAATTTCTTAATATTTCCGATTTACTAAAGCCGCTTTCGTTACCGTACCTATATTCGCATAATTCGTTTACTTTTATATCGTTACCGGAATCGCCAGCATTATTAAAAAGCGATAATACGTAACCCGACGTTATAAATAATATATCGGAAAATAAAACCGAAATAACAATCCTTATCGAGGTTATAAAGTTACGCGCTAAAAGTAAACGGTATTTGTTTAATAATAATAATAATAATCGCGATATTAAGCCAAAAATCAAAAAACGAAACCCGGCCGGTCTTAATTGAAACGGATAACGAAAAACGCGTTCGGTTTTAAAACGGGGTTACGATCGTTAATAAATAAAGCATATTAAAGGTTAAGGCGGATATTATAACTTTTCGCGGTTTTTAACGGTATATTTTTAAATTCGTTAAAATAAAGAATATTATAAATATATTTCGCCAGTTTACTTACGTCCTTACGGAATAAACGTTACGACATATTAAAAATCGAAACGGACGTTATAACTTTTCGTAACTTTTAACGGTATATTTTCGAATTCGCTAAAGTAAAGGATATTATAAATATATTTCGTTAACTTACTTACGTTCTTACGGGATAAACGTCGTAACATATTAAAGGTTAAGGCGGACGTTTTAACTTTTTGCGGTTTTTAATGGTATATTTTCGAATTCGTTAAAATAAGGGATATTATAAGTATATTTCGTTAATTTACTTACGTTCTTACGGAATATAAGCGTTACCTTAAAGTCCGAAACCATATCCCTTTTATATTAAAATAACTTAATTATATAAAAAAAAACTAAATAATATAAATAATATTATTAATATATTTTTTATTTACTATATTCGTTTTATTAATTTTAAGTTCGTTAAATAATTTATAAATATTAATTTCTTTTAATCCGGATTAATTATATGTTATTACGGATATATAATAAACTTTATAAATTAAGGAAATTAACGAATTTTAATATAACGCGTTATAAATTATAATTTATCGTAATTATTAATAAATTATATTTTTTAACTTATATCCTTTAATCCATAATACCGAGTTAATATTTTTTAAATCTTATTTTCCGGTTCCTTTTTTCGAATTTATCGTATTAACTTTTAAAATGTTTTTATTTTTTTTAACCCTTAAAATACCTTAGCTTAAATTAATTAATTGGCGTAAAAGATTAATTATACGGGTAAATAAATAATATAAATAATCTTTGGCCAATATTAAAAAGGCCATTTTCTTGCCATAAATATAGCTATTTTAACGTCCGCTTTTCTTTAAATACCAGTTCGAAATATTTAAAATCCCGGTTTTATAATAAATCCGGAACTTTTACGCTTTATAATCTTATTTTTCCGTAACCATAAATAATATCTTTTAAAACCGGCCTTTAACCACCTTTTTTTAAAACTTACCGCGTACGTTAAAGTTTTTTGGTTAAGGATCTTAATAATTACGGTATTCTTATAATAATTAATTTAAAATCTTAATTAATATTTTCGGGTTTCCGTTATGTATTTTGTTACGGTTTTAATAAGGATTTTAATAATAATAAGTTTATCGGGATAGGTAATTTTGCCGAAATTTTAAATAAATTATTTATTAATAAGTACCTTAATAAATATCTTAAGTTAAAATTTACCGGTATCTTTAGTTGCAACTTTTAAAACTTTTTCCTTTAAAATATAAAACTTATAAAAATACGGGATTTCGGCTATTTAATATTAGGTTATTTCTTTTTTGGCGTAATTAAAATAGCGGGTAAATTTCGGAATTCTTTTATATCGGAATTTTATATAAGTAAACGAAAAGTTGGATATAATAAATAATTACTAAAGGCTTCGGCATTAATACCGAATATGTTACGATATTTATAAAGCTAATTTTTATATATAATAATTTATTTATTATAAGTTTACGAATAAAAACGGATTTTCTTTTTGCTTAATATTATAAAAATAATATCCATATAGTATATATCGTAAAAAGTTTTACGGTTTTATAATTTTAATCGGAATTATAAAATAACTATATTTTTAATATTATTTATATTATGTAAATTATTATTATTTATAAATTCCCGGAAACGATTAACGGTTTAAATTATACGTTTTTTTAAATAAAATACGGTAATTAAATTTATAATATAAAAAATACTTACTTTACGATTTTAAAAAGTTACCATTTAATAATTCGTAATTTTTAATTCGTTAACTTTACGATTATATTTTAATATAACGAAAAAAACGAATAGTATAATATATTATTTTGTAATTTCGTTTTCCGGTAATAAAAATTAATTTTAGATATTATTAATATATATAAATATATTTTTTATTAATATTTTATAAGTTGTATATACGTAATTAAAGCTTTTAAATATTTATTTAAATATAATTCCGATATTATCATAAATAAGATATACGTTAAGGATTATATAACGGTAAGCAAATTACGCTTTTATGTATATATTAATAAATTTTATTTTATTAAAACCTTAAAATATTATAACTTTATTAAATATTTATTTGGAAATATAATAAAATAATTTATTAATTAACATAAAATTTAAAAGGATAATATATATAATTATAAAAGAAATAAAAAAATAATGCCGTAATTAATATAATTTATATTAAACGTTAACCTGGTAACATTTATATTATTATATATATTTTAGTTTTTTATTAAGTCGCCATATTACGTTAAAAAACGGTTATTATATTTTGCTTTATTAAATGGCGGTAATTTTATTATAATAGCTGCATAATATTAAATATTATTGTAAAAATATTTATAAATAACAAATTTGGGGATATAATAAGTTTACCGGTAATATTTTTAATTAATTAAAACGGGAAATAATAATTTAAGGTATAAAATATAATAAATAGGTAAAGTTTATATATTAAATAATATCCGGGAAGGATTATTAATATTAAAAAAAACTATGTAATATTTTATAATATATAAACGAAACTTATAAATAATCTATAAATTATAAAGGAATTCGAAAATAATATATATAATTAGGATTAATATATTTACGAAATTTAAAATTATATAATTATAAATATATAAATAATTAAGTTTATATGAATTATTAAATATTAACTTAAAAATTAACGTTATTTTTTTTATAACGAAATAATAACGTATAAAAAAAATTAACAAACGTATATAAATTATACGAAACTTTTTTTTTATTATAAATTGCTTAAAATAATTCATAAAAATTTTTAATTTAAATATATACCGAATATAATTATCATAATTATTTAATATATAACTAATATTACTTATTTTAATATAACTTACTTTTATTCCATATACCCTTTTATATTTTTTTATATTATAATAAATAAAATTAACGTATTTATATTATTTAATATTTAAAATATTTATTATAAAATATACCTTTATGTTTTTTATAATATTACAAAATATAAACGACCTTAATAATATATTAAAAACCTTTTTTAAAAATCCTAATAATAATACACCTTAAATATACCCGGCAAACTTTAAACTTTTTATTAAACATATTAAACTCATTAATAACATTATTAAAAAATAACCTTAAAAACGGATAATAAAATCCCAAATTAATAAATAACCAAAATTATTATTAAAATAACCCGCGACATAATATAATCTAAGGCCTTATCTTAATTAAAGCAACTTTATATTAATTAAATAATATTCGACCGTTTTAAAATTTAAAACGTACCTTATAAAAAGCGTATATTATACGTAACCAATTTTAAATACCAGATTTATGCTATAAAATTATATTAATATAAAAAAAAACTGGAAAACTATAAATATTTTACGTTTTAACATTAAATTAACCGTATATTAATTAAGTAAATCTTACGATTAATAATAATTTTTAAACTTAATAATATTGCGAAAAATTTATATTATAAATAAAATTTTTTATTTTCGCAAAATTTAATATTTATATAAACGTTAAATATTAATATTACCGTTCGGGATATTTTAAAAAATAACGCCCGATAAAATAAAATTTACGTTATAACGGATTATACGGGCCCCATAAATTATTAAATTATAAATTTAGCTAAAAATAATCGATTAATTACGGCTTTCGTAATTTAACGAAAAAAATATATAAACCGAACATTTTATAAATAATACGAAAAAAGGTTTATAATTTTATAAACCGAACCGACTAACTAGGAAGTATATATTATATAGCCGTTTTATAAATGCTATAATCTACGGGATTATACGGGTAATAAATATACAAACTATACATAAAAACGCGACGAAAAATGTTCATACGCGGTCCTAAAATATAAGGCATTATTATATAGCCCGAATAAAGATTTTTAGGAAAATTTAAACCCGAATATAACGTTTAAAACGAAAATAATTTTAAATCTTATTAATATAAATAAGGTTATTAATATATAAATTATAATAACGCTTAAATAAAAATAAGGATAAAAATAAAAATTATAAAAAATACGTAAAAACGTTAATTAATAAATTAATTATATACGAAATATATAAGCTAATACAAAATTATGCGATATATTTAGCTATAAATAATATAATATTATTAATATATTAATTTATTTTAATACGAAAAATTTATATAATATTATTATAAATAAAAATTTCGAATTAAACGGCCTTAATTAAAATTATACGGAATAATAAGTTATATTAATATTAAAATTAAATTCTAATATAAATTATAATAAAATAAAAAAATAATAAAAAAAATAAAGAATTATATTAACGGTTCGTTTTCGTTTAATAAATCCTTATTTTACTTATCTAACGACGACGTAAAAAATAACGGATAATCTTAATTAAAATTATTTATCGAATTATTTATAATTTATACCATAAAATTATAATCTTTTTCTATAACGTCCCAGATAAGCTCGCGGCTCAGACAAGCTCGCGGCTCGTTTTTGGGCACCTCGCGACAACAAAGGCAAATAAATCGACCACAACATATTAAATCAATTTAAATTAATCGGATTCTTTATCGCTAAACGTATTTACAACTTCCTTATAAATACGCGCATTATATTCGGGCTTGCCGTAAACGCCATATTTCCATTTTTTCGTCTTAACCTTTTTACGACGATTACTTTTAGCCGTTATTAACTGCATTTTTTTACCATCTTTTTCCTTTTCGGCCAGAAAAGCTTATTCTTTTTATATAATAAGTATTCCTCCTTTTTGAAAACGTTTATTTTTGGTTTTCCGACATTTACTTAAGATATAATTCGTTTTGTATAATTAAATATTTTCTTTCTAAAAAAAAGTAACTTCGTACAAAAGTAATAAATTACTTTTTGTTAACAAATTAACCGATTTAACTATTTTTGTTAACGAATTACCCTGGTAATTTTTAATTTTTCTTTGTAAATAACGTCCTTACTTTATCATTTCCCGGATATTTTTAAGGGTTTTTACAAAAAGGGAAAAAATAAAACCGGCGGAGGTAAGCAGTAAGACGGTCGGTATAGGCATAACTAAAAAAATTTCCAAGTTGGATAAAACGTTATTAAGATCGAATAAAATAAGTCCAGCTTTTTAAAAGCCGGATTTAATGTTATCGGACGTTATGGCAATTTTAAACGCGTTATAAAAGCCGAAAAAAAAATCTTCTTTCGTGATATGAGTATAATAACGTTATATTAAATTTTCGATATATAGCGAATAAGCGCGTTTTAAAACAAAAAAGTAGGATACGTTAAAAGGTTAAAACCGATAAAAAGAATATGCGGGTATACAAAAAATAATAATGCCGTTATTTACGTAATATTTTTCGAATTTAATTAAATAATAACTTTCGTAACCGTCGAGGATAAAAAAACGTTTAATTCTTTTCGTACGCGTTCGTATATATTTATTAAAATGTTAAATTTATTTTAAACTTAATTTATTTATTATTTAATTATTATGGTTTATAATAAATTTTTAATCGGGTAATAATTAATATTTTCGATATTAAAAACCAAAATAATTTTTCCTTATTAAAATAATAAATAAAAATATAACTTAACCTTATGAATTAATAGTTTATATAATTATTATTTATTCCCGATTCCCTTATTACGCTTATTTAAATTTTTTACGTTTTTTAGCATTTATAATTATTATGCCGTATATTATAAAAAACCTTATTAAAAAGTTTATTTCGTTAAAATTATAAATATTCTTTTTTGCGATACCGTATTTTGTAATTATAATCCGAACAAAATTAAACTACTTACGGAATACTTTTAAATCTTCGCATAAAACCCTTTAATAATTTATCTTTCGATTTAAATACGTTTAAAGTTTTTTTTACCGTCGTACAAAATTCGACGCCCATTTAATCCCGACGCGTATTATACCGCGTTAGGTAAGTAACAAATTCGCCATATTTTTAACGTATTAAAGCCGGATAGGAAACGTTCGCGTATTTAGGTTAAAGATTTGGTTAATAATCGATTTTTCTTCGGTTGGCGTTAATTTTCGCAAATCGGGGATAATATCGGGTCGGGCGCGTTTGTTATAATATCGGGCTTTTAAGGTCGTTTCGGTAATACCGTATATGAAATTAAGTTTTTTAAAGCTAAGTTTTAAGGTTTGTTTTTTAGCTTAAATAGCTAAATTTATTTTAAATTCTTTTGTAAAACGTTTTATGATATTGGTATTACGTAATAAATCGATAAAGATGGATAGTTAGGATGTTAGTAAAAACGAGCCGCGAGCTTGTCTAAGCCGCGAGCTTATCTGGGACGTTATATAAAATATTACGGTTATCCGAAACTAAATTATTCTTAATAAACTTCGTACTAAAAATTATACGGGTAATTATATTAAAATTATTTATAAATTAATCTTTATTTTTTAGTATATTTAACTAATTAAGTTTATTTTCGTTATTAATAATAAATACGATATCGTTAAAATTAATAAACTTAACCTTTATAACTTTCCGGCCTGCGGCTAAAATATCTTCGGATTTTTAACTATCCTTTTTAACCCAAAATGAATATTTTTTAATAAGCCAAAAATTACGAAATAAAAAATATAAACGTTTAAGGATTTCCGTACGGGAATTTCGAATAATATAACGCTTATTTCGCGAAAAAATATAACGCGTATAAAATTCGCGTTAAAAGAAAATACGGTACCTAACCAAAAATAAATCTCGGAAAAAAATAATATTAACGTTATATATACTATTTTTCGATTAACGGAATTCGTTAATAAGCCACAAGTTATAATATTCGCCCTTTCGATTAAATACTTTCCATATTTTTTCCCTGGATTTTATAAAAACCAAATTTAATATTAAAATCAAATCCTTAAATACGTAATTTAATACTGCAAAACGTAATATCTAATCGAAATAAAACATCTTTTTACCGTAATTAATTTAACCGGCTTTATAAAAAAACCGATAATATCGGTATTAACCGTTTAATATAATTAACGTCGTTATAACGTATAACATACGAAAGGCATAAATAAACCTAAACTTTTTTAAAAAAACGGTAATAATTTTAAAAATTTTTATTAACAAAAATTATATCGTTTAACGGTTAGTTATTATTAATAATCGGATCGAAAAAGTTGTTACTTTACGGAATATTATCCGTTTTAAAAATATAAATAGCCCCATAATTAACTGATAAAAAAACTTCCTTTAAAACGTTTTAATTAAAATTACGTTATTTAAAAAGTAATATATATAAGTTATATTCCCGAATTAAAAGATAAAATATTTATAAATTATTTATTAAGTTATTTATATTACCAAATAACGTATTATTAACAAATAATAATAAAAGGTTTTCGTTAAATAAACCTTTATTTATTAACGCGTTTTAATTAAAACCCCGTAATATTTCCTTTATTTATTTAACGTAACCAAAATATTTCGAAATTATATTATACGTTATAATTTCGAATTTAACGACGGTTAACCGGAAATATATATATTTAATAAATTTAATAAGTTAAGCTTTCGAAAAAAAATTTTAATCGATTTATTTTTAATAATTCCGTATATATTAAATACTTTTTTTATAAACGGTTTATATTAAATACGTAATTCTTATAAAAATAACGTAAATATATAAGCATTATATATATAAAAAATAAAAAGCTTAAAAAAATAAAATTTAGACGATTTTTAATATAAATACGTTATCTTATTTAAGAATTAATAATCCGCTTTTAAGGTTATTTACGTTATATACGCCCCGTCGATATTATTAAATTAATAAATACGTATAAATATAAATAAGAAGTTTATTTATATATAAAACAAAAAAAAAATAAAAAAAAATTACCGTTTTTTATTATATAAATCGGTTATTTCGGCTTAATTAGCTTATATTTTCCGGATATAACTAATTATTTTTTAATTCCCGTAAATAAAATAAAAGCAATTCGAAAATCGATAAAAAAAAAATTTTAAAACCGCATATTTCTTGAAAAATCTTTTAATAAACGTTATAAATATTTTTGATAATACCTTCGTTTTAATTAACTATATTTAATAAAATCGAACGGCATTTATTATATAATAAACGTTTTAATTTAAAAAAGCTTAAAAACTTTTACTTATTTTATTTATAAAACATATTAACAAAAATAAGAAATAAATTTCGGATAATATTAATTACGAATTAATAAAAAGTATTTAATAATATTAAATATTATTATAACGTTTCGTAAAATTATTTTATTTTATAATATTAATTAAAATAAAATATAAATTATTTTAATTTTCCTTTAAAAATATGGTTATAATAACAAATAAAAGCGGTAATAAGGTTTCGTATAACGAAACCGTATTAAAATATTATATTACGAATATAATTTTAAATATTAAAGTTATTATATTAAAATATAATATTATCTTATTATACCTAGTTATAAAACTTAATTTATTTTAATTAAAACGATATTATTATAAAAAAAATAACGTAATTATTTTTATTATCTTTAATAACCGGGTTACGTTTTTATTTAACGTAATATAATTTTCGTAAATACTTAACCTTTTTAATATATCGATTTTATTTCGTAATAAATTTAAGGATAATAAAAACTTGCTTAATAAATAAGGTAAATAATTACTATTAATCTTAGAAACGATTTTAATCATAATAACTAAAACTATAAAAAGAAAATACGTAAAAACGTTTAAATCGTTATTATTACGAAACCGCTTCGTTTTTAGTTTCGTATTATACGATTATCATTTTTTTTTAAATATATAACTACTTAATTTAAAAGTTTAAATTAATTAAAAGTTAGCGTATTTATAAACCGTTAACCTTCGTCCAAAGTAATATGGATTATTTTAATATCGAATAATAAATTTTCCGGCGGGCGGCGGAATTTAGGTTTTTTTATAAAAGTTATAAGCTTTCCGTATAACGTATTATGGTATTTATTTATAATAAAGTTTTAATTAATAAGAATAATAAATTCTTACTAACTTTCGTATATTAATAATTTATCCCGTATTCGTTTTTCTTTTAATACGTTAATTAACCGATTAATTCGAATAGTCGAATTAAAAGCTTTACTTAAATCTTCGCAAAGAATTTAATTCCGAATAAAGTTTTTAAACGTTAAATTTGTTTTTCGGTATTATTATTAAAAATTGATTATATGCGTACGTATATTCTGTTTTAAAGGCGTAATTCGATAAAACTGGGAGAATTCGAATTCGTCGTATTTTAAAAAGGGGGATAATAACGCGACGTATTCGGGTTGTAATTAATAAACGCGCTAATATCTAAAAATGGCAAAAGGGTCTTGATTAAAATTATTACGGTATTAATAATAAGCTATAATAAAGGGATTCGTATGAATATATATATAACTACAGGAAACGTCTTGTTGTTAAGATATTGCAGAATTTCGTTTTTCTTAATTATAAAATATACAGAACGAACCCCTTTTTCGCATAACATAAACTCAGGCCTTGCTGGCTCGTTACGGGGATTTGGGGTTTAATTGGTTGATTTTTAGCGTTATGGAGCGGTACTTAAGTGACTTCGAAGAAAATAGAGAACGAGCCAGGGAGGCCTGAGCTAGCTGAGGTAACGAATACGAAGGTATTATTAACAACATTCCTTAAATATCTTAACGAAAACGGTATATTTTTACTTTATTCTGGTTGCTACTAAAATAACGTATCCTTTATTAAGTTTCTATAAATTTTTATAGCTCTTTTTAGGAAATCCTTCGCATATTATTACTTATACCTTTTAATGAAAGTTTTAATAATATTTATTAAATTTTCACAATTTAATAATTTTTTAAAAAATACAATAGTAAAGTTCTTAGTTATTATCATCCGGTCTTAAAGCTTTAAATTTTATAATTGCTATTTTAAATTATTATTATTATAATGTAAAAAGTAATTTAAATAAATTTAAAATTATTGGCTTTAAATATCTTATTAAATAAAATATAAATATTATAAAAGATAACAACCTGTTACGATTCAACTAGACTTGGTCCGGGGAACGGTCGGACTAAGGGCTATAGAATCCTACTAAATTAAATTACGTAATAAGTACGTAGTTAAAATCTATGAAATACTTTTAAGATAGAATTACTTAATTAATTAATATTAAACGGGCTACTTAGTAGGATTTTATTAAGTAAAAGTAAGTAATAATGAATGAAAATAATATATAAAAACATTCTTTATTATAATCGAGATATATACCAACTTATAACATAACTTAATTACTTAAACTACCTTTAATAACTTATTATTACTAAGCGTAATTATCGTATACTTTATTACTTAATTTTTTACGATACTATTATTAATAGAAACCGTACGATTAAATTTAATAATTAATTAAATCAACTAACTGTTATATCTTATAAATTGTTTTTCGTAATATTATTAAACTTTACATAATACCCTCGACATTATATTATTTAACACGTAACCCGTTATTAAAGCAACCTTTAATGTCTTAAAAAATAATATTTTAATCTCCGAAACGAAAAACCTTAATTTAATTTTTCCTAAAAATGCCTTACGAAGATTAAATTAGCTAATTAACGTAATTACGTAATTCTTTAATAATAAACTCCTATTTATTAATATATTTTTAAAAAGAAACGCCGTAACTAATTAACGGCTTAAAAAGTTAAACTAGCTAAATAAGTAAGTAGAAAGCAACCCGCTTAAATAATATGTAGCAAGAAAATTAAAAAAGTTTTAAAGCTTATTAAGCTTAACCTTTTTCATAGAATTAGTACCAAGTTATGTAAGGTTAATATAAGTTGAAGTCTTATTTTCTAGGCTTAGCTAAATATATAGAAAATCATTCTACGATATAATTTCTACGATAGATACTATACCTAATATCTTCGAACACGATAACTGATTAATGATTTTTACGATTAGGATAGATAATATATCTTAGTTTTATAAAGCCTTGTTCTGACGCCGACTGATACATGATTGCTAATAAACTTCGACTCTTATAAATCTTATACCAGCTAGCTGGTTCGGCAGGGTTAGATAATATAACTTAGAAGATATTAAGCTTTACGCGGTAAACCTTAATTACGTATAAAAGGTCTTCGCAGCCCTCGTCAGTCGTACGGTTAGAAGTGTTAAATGTTAGCCAGAAAAAGAGTTAGAAACCTTAGCCTCGATAGTTCCTATAGTCCTTTCTTAAGTTCCGATTAATTATCGAAACATTATACTACATAATTTTAAATGTGCGATACCGGTAATTCGTAACGATAAGATTTTTATAAAAATTATCTTATTTCCGATATATAATTTTTATAAAATTACTGGATAAAGTAAAATGCTCATTATTATTACTAATTTATAAAATCTCTTTTTAAATTAATTTCGATTATTAACTTTCGAATACGATTTAGTTTTCGAAAATAGCATTTAATAATTTTTATAAATATTTATCTTAGTAAATATAACATTATATTAAAACTTTTAATATAATTAAAAAAGATAATAATAACAGGCTTTAAGATTCCGAAATTCAAATATTAAAAAGATATAAGCTGGAGAATTACGAGCGATAGTTTGCCTGGCTGTTCCAAATTACGAAAAAATCTTTAAAATGAGGATAAGAATCGACATAGATAAAAGCGGGACAAGGCAGTCTCCGAAAGGGATGAGTTTAGTAAAGCCTAAGAATGTCATAGGCCACACAGCTCCTACATCGCTGCGCTAAAAGGACAGAGATTGACTGGTCGAAAGACTCAGTTAATTGTAAGAGCTTATAGCTTGGGACCCCGCAGCCTAAGCCCCGCATCTGAGCACAGCCTAGCCCATTATAAAGAATTAAGGTAGTAATTTATCATTTTATCTAATTTTGTCTATACGGTCACGTCTTCTTTAGAGAGAATTACCAAGTTATAATAGTTTTTTTTTAAAATATCGCGTATATTTTAAATATTTTTTAATAAGGCTGATAATTATTATCTTTAGAATCTAGTTCGTTATAAAATAATTAATTCGACACGCGGTTATTTAATTTAAACCCGTTTTTCGTAAATAAGTTACTGACTCTCTTAGATAAAAATATGTAATAATTATAATAATTTATATGAATTATAAAAAATTCGGAAAAGAATGAAAAAAAGCATTCGTAATACTAAATAAGAAAATTAAAGCCCAAAACAAAATTAAAAACTTAAAATAAAAAGAATTAACTTTTAAATACGATACTTTCTTCGTCCAGTTAAGCTTAAAAATTAACTAGGGATAACGGCGTTAATAATTATGTTCTTTAATAGCCTAAAAAAAAGAGTCTAAAAGGATTTACTTAAGAATAAGCGCCTGAAAAGCTAGTGGATTGTACCGCCATAATAATTAAAATCGACGACCGACAATACGCTTAATAAATTCGACACTTTAAAGACTGATATAATAATAAACTAATGTATTCCCCTAGTATTAATACGTTATAAAGAATATATCTCATAAAATAGTACCTAACTTATGAAAATAAGAACAATAATATGATAAAATCGACGTCAGATTTAATATTATAACTAAAGCAAAATGAAACATAAAGCTTATTAATGTTAAGAACTTAAAAGTAATAAAAAATATCTAGATAGCGGTTCTTTAAGGACCGGCTGAGGATAATAAAAATAATAATAAATCGACTAATATAATTAAAATTAAAAACGACTATAATCTCTTTAAGGTAGTACGAGAAGAATTACAAGAAGTTAAAAAGTTATTTTAGTTAGCTATTTAAAAATAACGAACCTTAATTATAGAACTTATAGTAATCTAATAGCTAAAAAATATAACTGATAAAAGAATTTATAAAAAGAAATTACTTTCTCGTTTCTAATAAAATAATAATAACGGTATAAATACTTAGAATTAAACGCATAAATTAATAAATAAAAAGGTTAAAACGAAGCCTTATTATTAAAATAACTAAACCAATAGGAAAACCTTTATATTATTTACTATAGGCGTACTTATTTTTCTAAATATATATAAATATAATAATATATTAAGAAACGAATACGTAGATATATAACTAAGCATTCGACTTTTGTAATAAAACCGAAGTAGATCTTAAAAGTTTAAAATGGTATAAAAAATTACGAAAGCACCCGTTATAAAATATCATCGACGTTATCATAGTAGTAATAAATTAGTCCGAAAAGGAAGTTACCTTAACGAACACTTCATATATTTTTCGAATAATATAACTATAATATAAAAAATGAATAGATCTACTAGACAGTTAAAAAGACGTCTTTAAAGGTCATTAATAATCTAAATTTCTAGCTAGTTTTTATAAAAAGTCTAAACGAACGACGAAAAATCTAAAGAAGGATCTAGGAACGAAATAAAAACATAAAGCAATATAACGCTTAGTTCCAAGTATGACGAAAGGAGCAGGAAAACCCCGAACCAAAATATATTACTAAAAAGATTTTTAAACATAAATCTTTTTATTTAAAGATTAGCTATACTAATAGAAAGAATAAATAAACTAATTATAAGCTTTTAATTAATAAAACTAGAAACTTATTAAAGCGTTAAAGAACGAGTTAAAAAGCCAACGCCACTTATAAAAAAAGTCGTAAAATAATAAGATCCGAAAAGGTAAATAAAAGCTTTTTAAAAGAACTTTACACGCGACGATAAAAGCTAAAAACAACCTTGTCACCTTATAATTACGAATTAAAATACATTGATTTCTCGCATTTATAAACTACAGAACAATAAAAAATAATTACATCATGTCCGACATAACCTAACTTAAGTTACCAGAAAATGAAAAGATAAAGCCTTACATTGCCGAGAACGTAATAAGTCAAGTATTTATTTACGATAATAAAAGGTTTACTCGCAAAATTAATACCTTTAAAATCTTTATTAAAGGACCATTTTAAATAATAAATTTCGATATTACTCCAATGAGAAACTACGATATAGTTCTCGGAAAAATATGATTATATTAATATAACTCTTAAATTAATTAAGTAACTAGCTAAATAAGATTTACTTTATATCTTTTCAAAAAATAAAAAGATATATAAAAAGACTTTAATACTTAATCGAAAATAACAACGAATATACGTATAAGGATACAATAAAAGCTTTACTACTTATAGGAATAAAAGATAAAAAAGAAAATGAAAGTATTATTTAAACAAAATAGGACGCATTATTATTACTATTAAAATAAAGTTATAAAAATAGATAGTAATATATAACATCAGTCTTTAAAAGTAGAAATAATAACTACTGTACTTTCATAATATTATAAATATAAATGAGTATTGCGAAAAAAACTCGAAACGAAATTATTAAAATATAGTAAATAAAATTATAAGATAATTCTTAAAAAAGAATATCGGTTAAATTCTCTCACATTATAATCTTAACGAAACGAAATTATAGGTATTATGCTAATACCTTAAACATAAGCTTTAAAAAATATATATATACGACGCTTTAACTTATTAACCGGATATTCTATATTTTTATACCGAAAAAGAAAAACGAAAAGCTACGTCTAATTACCGACTATAAACAGCTAAACGATATAACAATTAAGGATAAAATACCATGACCCTTAATTAATAAAATAAAGAACTATTTTTATAAAGTAAAGTAGTTTACGAACTTAAACCTTAAAAGAACAGATAATTAAATAAGTAATAAATTAAAATGAGAAATAGAAATAACCATTAAAACGAAATATAAATTTTTCGAATGTTTTATTATACGTTTCGGACTTACCAAGGTATTAATAACTTTTCAACGAATAGTTAAATATATACTTAAGAAATACTATAATACTTTTATTATTTACTTAAAAATGAAAAGAAATGTTTAAAATACGTTTATAAAAGAAATTAAAACTTTATAAAGTATAAAACTATTAGTTAATACAAAAGAGCTAGTTCTAGATGTAAAAAGTAAGATTTTAAAAATATATTATCACTTTAAAATGTATTAAAATAAACCTTTAAAAATTACTATAATACAAAAATAAAAAGAATTATTATAGTTAAAAAAGTACGAACCTCCCTTAAATTTGCTAACTATTATAAAAAGTTTATTCGATACTTTAATAAAATAATTTCCTTATTATTAAATCTAACAAAAAAAGAAAATAAGTCTTAATAAATACCAGAAACAAAAAAAGCCTTTTAGAAAATTAAGGACGTAATTATCAACAAGCTAGTATTAATCATATACGACCTAAACTGCCTAGTTAAATTTAAAACCAATGCTTATAATTACGCTTTAAACGTAATAATTAAATATTGTAATAATTAAGACAACTTATATCTTATCTCCTTTTACGTTTATAAATTAAAAGAAGTAAAATTAAGCTACAACATCTCTAATTAAAAATATACGGCTATCATTAATTTTTTTCAGAAATTTAAATATTATCTTAAAGAAAACTTTTACTAGGTTGATGTATATACGGATTATAGAAACTTTACTCGCTTTACTACTACCAAGGAATTAATAAGACGAAAATTACGTTACGTAAAAAAGATTAATAAAATATAACTTAGTTATTATACATTAGAAAGGATTAGAAAATAATAAAATAAACGTACTAAATCGAAAACTAAACTTAAAAGTATTTTTGAAATTAATTACTAAATCTTCGATATTACGTTAAACGGATACTTACAATCACAACGAATAATAATAATTAAAGTAAAACCTTTAAATATACACAACAAAATTTAAAAATGTAAGAATAACCTATTTGAAAAAAATAAAAAATAAATGTGATACAAATTTTAAAAGATATTAAAAGATATTAATACAAAATATATACGAATATCAGTTATCCAGATATCTAGGAATCTATAAAACCCTAAAATAATTATAACGAATATATTACTTTCTTAAAATAAAATTAATAATAAAGAAAATATAACGATACTACTTTATATGTAATAAGATAACGATTTACGGATAGAAATTACACGGAAAATTACAGCTATTATTGGTCGCAAAACGACTATAAGATTTAATTACTTTCGATTTTATTATCAAGTTTCTATTATTAAAAGATCTAGCTACGGGTATATATTACAATAGTATATTTATGATTGTTAATCGATTTACTAAATTTTCTTATTGCTTACTATGTAATGAATTGGGACGGGGCTTATCGAAGCTGGTATATGTAGGACATCTTGATCGGTTGCTTAGAAAAGAAATTGTCAGGCGTGTCTTAGTTCTCTAGAAGACTACATATAAAAGTTACTAGGTCAGAAATATATAGACCGTTACCGACTCACTAGATGTCGCTCTATTGGAGCCCACTGGCGAAATGAATAGAAGCAGCTGGAAGCAGCTAAAAGCAGAGCTATAGCTGCACCCATACTACACCCTACACCACTTTAATAATAAAAATATAAATATAAAATAATTAATTTCTATCTTTTTAAAACGTATCCTAAAAATACACGGATTACGAATAAAAACGATTTCGGATAAAAAATAACATTTACTTTAAAATATTAATAAAAACGTATAATATAACTAAACCTAAATTATAAATTATTTAACGTATTTAAACTTTAAATAAACGGTTAAAATAAAAGAATTAATCAAATTTTAAATGTTTACTTATAGTATTATATTAATTATAAACAGAATAATTAAGTTTAAAAATTACCTATTATATAGTTAACCTATAATACTAGCTATTATAAAGATATTTAAATAATTCTAGTAAATATTAAGTTTAATTTTAATATAAAAGTATATAAACATATATACGAAGGGCTTATTAACGTTAAACCGATCTTTATATTAAAATAAGTTAAGTAATTAAATAAAAAGATATTGTAACTAAAAAAAGTTTAAGAAATTAATATTTTAAAAGGCGAAAGATAATTTATCTAATTATAGAAAAATATTTAAATTGAACAACGAAATAGAAACTTAATTTTAAATACATCAGCTTATATAAATTTATTAAAGAGATTTTAAAAATTATTTATTAATTAAAATTACCACCTAGAGTTAAACTCTATATAATTTTTTATTTCTTAACTTAAGTTAATAATAAATACTATGAAGATTAACATAAGGCTAGGAAAAAACTCGGAAAAGGATATACTAATTTACGAAAAAGAAAATATAAATATGACAAAAAAAAACCTAACCGAATATTTATTTAAATAAAGGTTTATTTAAATTTCGAAAATACTTAAAAACCTGCTAAAAACTTTATAAACATCTAACACCTATTAAAATATTTATATTAACGATACTAGAGCCGTTAAGAAAAATATTATTTTAATTTACATTCTTAAAAAAATTTAAAAAAGAATTAATCGGCGTTATTAATAACGAATTAATTAACCGAATCGGCAGGTAAAACTAATGCCGCTATAAAAGCCTTAGCGTTAACATACTCCTACCGCTTTTATTTCTTCAGCCCTTTTAACGATTATAACTTCCGTTATATTATCTTTATATTTTTAAAATAAAAAAGCGCCTTTAATTTTCGTAAACGAATTAATCACATACTAACCTTGTTGATTTTTCGTTAGTAATGTTATTATAATTTAAAAAAACGTTTTTCCAATAATAAGTCTCCTTATTTCAAGCGTTAATTCTTAATGCAGATATTTTTAAAAATAAAAAAAGAACGCCGGGCCTAGTATAAATATAAGTATAATAAACATAAGCCTTATATTTAAAAACGTTTTTTATTATTTCGTATTTTCAACCTTTCTAAGAAAATATAAGAAATACGATATAATTCTAAATTTATAATTATTAAAATAAGTAATAAATTCCAACGGCGGACGGTAAAAACAAAATTGCTTAATAACTATTCTTAATAACGGAACTCGATATCTTAAACATATAATACTTACCAGGAAAAAAAATTAAGAATGAAAATTTTAACAAAGGAAAACCGTATTACAATCTAACGAAACTTAACCTGGAAAAAGGTCGGGCCAAAAGTTATAAAACCTTACTAAACTAAATTATGTAACAAATACTTCATTAAAATTTATCAAGTATTATTAAACTAAAATTACGTAGTTAATTAATATTAAACGAGTTCTATAATAAGACTTTTTTAAGTAAAAGTAAATAATAACGAAAGAAAATATTATATAAAAATATTCGTTTTCATAATCGAAATAAGTATCAGCTTATAATACAACTTAATTACCTAAATTATTCTTAACGGTTTGCTATTACTAGGCGTAATTGTTATATACCTTATTACTTAATTTCTGACGACATTACTGCTAATCTAAACCGTACGACTAAGTTTAATAATTGGTTAAATTAACCAGCTGTGACGGCTAAGGGGTTTAACCAACTATTAAACCTAGTCGTACGGTTTATGTTAGCAGTAATGTCGTAGAAAACTAAATAATAAGATATTTAATAGTTACGTCTGGTAATAGCAGATTGTCAAAAGGTAATCTAGGTAACCAAATTGTATTATAAGCTGGTGATTTATCTAAGCTATGGTGGTAATGAACGTATATATCCTTATCTTGGCTTAAGGTACTTAAGCGGCTTAAACTTTTGAGTGCGTTAAACCTTTTAAGTTTGTATGGCGGTTTAAGAAGCTTAAGGTATTTGGCGTTTTAAGTCCTTTAAGCTTGTTACGTGATTTTTTAGCTTAGGTCGGAATTAACCTTATAGGAGATCCGACCGTTTATGTTGTAGTTAAGGCTGTTAAGTTATAATACGATTTTTCCCTTTTAGGATTTTTACCCTTAAAGATTAATTTGTTTATTTATCGATTCCGGTAAATAACTTTTTTTTCTTTATATTTATTATATCTAGTCGAATTGAAAAACGTCGTTCTCGTTAACGCATTAACGCCTTCGTTCTTTTAAAACGTATTAAACGTTTTGATTTTAATATGCCTTTTTGTTTTTGTTGCGAAAAGGAGGGTGTAAATTGCAAAGTTGTTCGTGGTTCCGTAAAATGCGTACGATGCGTTCGTTATGGCGGTCCTTATAACGTTTTTGGGCCCTCGAAAATAAACATTAAAAATTTTTGGATGAAAAAGATCGTCTAAAACGTGAAAAGAAATAGATTCGGGAAGTATTACGCGTTGCTATTAATAAACTCGAACGTTTGTTAAAATAAAGACGGCTTTTTCGTCATCGAGCGGTTAAAATATTTCGTTACGAAATTAAGAGTACGGAAGTTATAAAGAAATTTAAACGTTTCGAAAAAGAGCAAAAATAGTTAGAGGCGGCGGTTGCCGCGGTTACGTTAGGCCAGGTCGTAGATCCGGTTGATTGCTTTAAGCTCTTTAATTAGTCGATTACCGATTAGGGCGTATCCGTCATTACTGGTGAAAGTTCCTTAATAGGCGTTAGGCGTTTATGAGATTTTTGGCGGGTTTTTAGGTATTTTCGAAGTCCGGTTTTTTTTTTATTTTATTTTTTTTTTTTTTTTTTTTTTTTTTTTTTTTTTTTTTTTGCGTATGTTTAGGATTTTTTCTGTTTCATATGTTAGTATTTTTTTTAGCTTTTTTTTTCGTATCCTATGTTAACCTTAATAATGTTTGCTATTAATTCGAATCAGGAGACGTAAAAGATTAGATGGAGTTTAATTTTAGGTGGTAATTTTAATTAGTAGTTATTTTTTAAAAATTTCTTAATGATTTTATAGGGACCGATATATTTGAAATTAAGCTTTTTGTTTGGTTATTTAGTTTAGATGCTTTTAGTGGCTAGGTAGATTATTTTTTCCCCTTAAAAGGTTGGTCCTTTTAACCTTTTTTAGTTATAATATTTTTTAATTTAATTACGTACGAATTCGAGTTTTGTTTTTATTTTTACAAGTAGTTGCTTAAGTTGTTTTAATGTAAGGATTTCTTTAACGTTAACGGGTCCTTTGCGTATGTTTTGTAAACTTTTAATGTGACCCTAAAATTAGCGACTGCTGGAATTATTTTAATGCTTTTATGGTAATTAATATTGTAAGCTAATTAAGTAATAAGTAGTATTTAAGCTTAATTGTTTTGTTCGTAATTAATGTAATATTATAAGTAAGTTTTTAATATTTAGTTAGTTTTTTTTATTTATCCGTTTATTTGAGGTTTAAATGCGTTTAATAATTTGTAGTTTAAGCTTAGTTATATTATACGTTTTTGCCAGAATTTTAAAGTAAATGTCGGTTTTTTATTTAAAATGATTTTTATTAGTAATCCGTATACTTTTAAGATATGTTTTTAAAAAATGTAAGTTAATTA
The DNA here is from genome assembly GCA_004154915.1 of Monosporascus ibericus. Classification (NCBI taxonomy): domain Eukaryota; kingdom Fungi; phylum Ascomycota; class Sordariomycetes; order Xylariales; genus Monosporascus; species Monosporascus ibericus. The sequence goes on along the minus strand of QJNU01000738.1, from coordinate 2,828 downwards.
TTTTATATCCGTATTTTCGTTATATGGTAGGAAATAGGAAAATTTGGTGAATTAGTTAATTATTATAAAGATATTATCGTAATATATACTTATAACTGAGTTTTTTAATAATGGAAGTTTGGTAATAAAATCGAAAGTGATTAAATCTTATAATTGCTTTGCAACTGGTAATGGTTGTAGTTTTTCGTATAGTTTATGTCGTCGAATCTTTACTTTGTTATATATATAGCATTATTATCGTATTTTTTATTATTAATTTTATTTTAGGAAAGTAATAAGTACGTTATAATCGTTTTAAGATTTTATGGATCCTTAGGTATCCGTATAGTTAATATTCGTATATATTTCGTATTAATATTTTCTAATATTCTTTTAAAGATTTATATTTTTTTCGTTTTTTAATTCTTAGGTAAGTTGTTATTATATTCTTAGATATTTTTGTATAAATTAAGAGGTATTATTTTAATTATTACTATCCGTTGTAATTGTAGGTCTCCTTTTTATATAATGTCGAAAATCTGGTGGTTAATTTTAATTACTTTTCTTTAAGGTCCGGTTTTCGACTTAATATATTTGTTCTGCCGTTTTCCGATTTTCTTTGGGTAAATAATAACAAAGTCGTATTTTACTAGTTTTTCGGTATAACGTAATTATTTTCCTGTAAGTCTTTTAGTGGTAGTAAAGCGAATAAGCTTTTTGTAATTGGGATATACCTTAACTTGGTAAAGGTTTCCCTTAAGGTAATGCCTAAATTTTCGGAAAGCTTTAATAATAGTTATGAAATTCTTATCGAAGATGGCGTAATTTAACTTTGCTCTTTTTAACTTATAAAAGTAAAAGGCGATAGAGTATAGGTTGCCTTAATTATCGCGGTATCCGGCTATTACGTTTAAAGCGTAATCCGAAACGTCGGTTTCAAGTTTAATTAAGCGGCTTAGGTTGTACATAATCAATATTAGCTCGCTAGTAATCGCATCTTTAATCTTTTAAAAAGCGGTTTCTGTTTTTATCGTTTAAAGGAACTTATTTCCTTTTTATATTAAGTTGGATAATAACGTAACCATTTTGCTGAAGTTTCGAATGAACTTTCTGTAATAGTTAGCAAATCCGAAAAAGGCTTGTACTTTCTTTCTTATAACAGGCGTTTTACTTTTATATTACAGCGATCTTTTTAAGGTTTATTTTAATATATTCGGGGTGATAATATATTTTAGGAATTCTACTTTTTGCGTGTAAAACTGGCTTTTTTCCGTATTAACTAATAGGTTAACGTTTTATAAAGCTTGGAGAATTATATAAACGTATCCTATATATTCCTTTTCGTTTTTCGAATAAATGAGAATGTCGTCGAGGTAACAAATAACGAAGATATCTAAGTATTCCCTAAGTATATAGCTAATTATTTACTAAAAGGTTACTGGTACGTTCGTAAGTCCGAAAGGTATAACGAAATACTTAAAAAGTTCGTACTTCGTTTTAAAGGTTATCTTTTATTCGTATCCTGATTTAATGTAAATCTGATTATATTTTTCTTTAAGATTTAAGTTCGTAAATTAATTTATTTCGTAAAGGCGATTTTTTATTTCGTTAATTAAGGGTAACGGTATTTTCTTATTAACCGTAATATCGTTTAATTATTTGTAATCGATAATTAGGCGAAGTTTTCCATTTTTTCTTAGTACGAAAAATATAAGGTTTCCGGTTAATAAACTGAAACGTCGTATGTAACCTTTTTAAAATTTATTTTTAAGGTATTTACGTAATGCTTATAGTTCTGTTTCGGTAAAGTTATAAATTGGATAAAATCTAGTCGATATCTTTTCCTTAAAACCTATTTTATAGTTCCATTCGTTATGTTTCCGTAGTTTTGTTTCGAATTTTTTCCAGAAGAGTTATTTATATCTGTAATACTGTAAAGGTACGTTAATTATAGTTTTAGCTTTAGGGGTTAATGTTATAAATAATCGTTTATCTTTTGTAATTTTATTTTGATAGTAACAATAATACGTAAAAAAAATTTATGGTACCTTTAAAATTTTTTTGGTTCTTATCGGTAGTAAAGTTTTTATTATATTCTTATACCTGTATTCGTCGTTATTTTTGATCGAACGTTAACATCTTTTCGTATTTTATTTCTTCTTATTAAGTGGATATGAAATAAATTTTACCTAGCTAGTTATTTAATCGATTAAGGGGTTGTATTAATATAGTCATAGTTTTCTAAGGATCATATCGTAATTTTTTATCGGAACGATGTTAAAATTTGTTATCTAGTTTCGTCCATTAACGAAGATCTCGAGGTAATTAATCTCGCGGGTGATTTTTCCGTTATCATAGGTAAATACCTAACTTTTGGCGTTCTTCGTAATATAGGGTTCCAACTTTTTTTTCCATAGTAGTCGAAGTTGGTTAATTATATCCGGCGTGATATAATTACCTTTTATTATTTCGCAGTCTATAAATACGGTAAACCAATGTATCCTAATTCGTATTCGCAGGGTGATAAGGTCGTTCTTGGCTTTTATCGTCGCGTTTAAAGCCTTTTTAAGAAGCTTTTGTTAGCTTTTTTGGGTCTCACTATTCTACGGCTTTTTTATAAGTGGCGTTCGTCTTTTAACTCGTTTTTTAACGTTTTAATACGCTTTTAGTTTTGCTAATTAAAGGCCTATAATTACTTTAATTATCTTTCCTGCTGACGTAAAGTAATTTTAGGTAAAAGGATTTATATTTAAAGTCTTTTTTATTAATATATTCTGATTCGGGGGCCTTTTATCCCTTTTGTCGTACTTGAAACTGGGCGTCGTATTACCTTATGTTTTCTGTTTTTT
>QJNU01000737.1:0-33993 GCA_004154915.1 Monosporascus ibericus | reverse complement strand
GGTTGCGCCCAGCGAAAAATGAACTCCTAGAAATACATGACTGGTGATGACTAATTGATCGGCAAAGCCATGTACCCGGCTCTGCACCCTGCACCATTTCAGTAATCCTTTATCTTTCGCAACTTTATTTTAATAATAACGATAATACGTCGTATTCTTTTATAATATCCTTATTTCTTTTTATATTTTGTTCCTATAAGTAATAAAGTTTTTATCGTCTCCTTATACCTATATTTGTCGCTATCTTTAATCAAATATTAAGATCTTTTTTTACCTTACTTTTTCTTATTAAAAAAATATAAAACGAACTTTACCTAATTAATTATCTAATTAATTAAAAGATTATACTAATACAACCATAGTTTTCCAAGTATTATATTATAGTTCTTTAAAGGAATAACATCGAAATTTATTATCTGGTTTCGTCCGTTAACGAAAATCTCGAAATAATTAATTTTGCAGGTAATCTTTCCGTTATCGTAAGTAAATACTTCACCTTTTAGGTTTTTAACGATATAAGGTTTTATCTTCTCCTTCCATAATAATCGAAATCGGTTAATTATATCCGGCGTAATATAATTACTTCCTATTATTGCGCAATCCATAAATACGGTAAATTAATATATTTTAATTCGTACTCGGAAAATAATAAAAACGTTTTTAACTTTTATCGTCGCGTTTAAAGCCCTTTTAAGAAGCTCCTGCTGGCTTTTATGGGTCTCGCCATCTTGCGGCTTTTTTATAGGTAGCGTTCGTCTTTTAATTTATTTTTTAACGCCTTAATACGTTTTTGATTTTATGCGTTAAAGGCTTATAATTACTTTAGCTATCCTTTCTGTCGGCGTAAAGTAATATCGAATAAAAGGATTTGCGTCTGAAAATCTTTTTTACTGATATATTCTGATTCAGGGGCCCTTTAGCCTTCTTATCGTGCTTAAAATTAACCATCGTATTACCTTATATCTTTGTTTTTCTTTTTAATTTCGTTTTTAATTTTTCGTCGCTTATTCGGGTCGTTTATAAAAATCAAACGGAAATTTAAGTCGTTAATTACTTTCAAAAATGCCTTTATAACTATTTAATAAACTTATTCTTTTTTTATCTTATGGTCGTATTATCCGAAATGGCATATAAAATCTTTATCGGAACAGGTTTTTCCTTTAGGCCAACTTATTGCTGCCGTAATAATATTAATAATATCTTCCGAAGCGTATATCCTTAAGTACTTATATTATCGTTAATCCCTAAAATTCTTTCCCTTTTAATTATAAAAATCGAATCCTTAATTATATATTCGCGGAAGTCGTTTTTCGATATACCGTTATTCCTTTATATATTTAAGGTAATAAGCGCGTTTGCATTAAATAGCATAAAATTTCCCGTATCGTTTCGGTTATCCTAGTAACAGGTTTTCGTTCTAATCTTGGGATTTTTTAATCCATGCGTTTAGTTTTAATTGTTCATACCGTTATTGCCGTTTTTTTAAGAACGGGAAAATAACTTATTCTTTATAAGCTCTTTTTATCTATCGTATTCTTTTAATTACTGAGTTACTATAGGTTCTGTAATTAAGGCTCGTTATTTTTAAATAATTACTTAAAATAACTTTTTCGCTTTTTATAATCCTTGTTATATTTCCTTAAGGAAGTTATGGTCGTTTTTAACTTTGATTATATTAATTAATCGGTTATTATTACCTTAATTATTTCGGGGGGTTCCTTAAAAAACCGGTATCCAGGTATCCTATTGTAGCTTCTTAAGTACCTTGCATTAAAAAGCCTTATATCCCATCTTATTGCAATTAAAATGCTTAATAATATACGGGTCGCGTTACTGGATTACGCCTAATTCCATAAGTCCTAATACCGTCCCATAAAATATGTTCGTTCTTTATAGCATGCTGATATTAAAAGAATATCTTGGTCTATTATTTTATCGTTCCTTAAAATGTCGAATTTTTTAAACGCACTATCGGTCGTCAATTTTAATTGCCATAGCGATATAATCCACCAACTTCTCGGGGCGCTTATCCTTAAATAGTTCTTTTTATACCTCCGTTTTTAAGCCGTTAAAAATATAACTATTAATACCTTTTGTCCCTAATTAACCTTCGAAGCCAGTTAAACGAAAGAATTACCATATCCAAAAGCTAATTCCTTTTACATTAAATCTTTAATCTTATTTTCGGCTTTAATCTTTTCGTTTACCATTCCGAATACTTTTCTTATTTCCTTTTCAAACCTTTTGTAATCGTTATAAACAACTATAATTTCCGTAAACCTTTATTCGAGAGGGTTAATAACCTACTTACGAAAGGTAAGTTTAAACCAGGTAACCGCGTTTCCGATTAACTATCTTATAGCGAACTGGATTCGACAGGTAAACGTTACGAATCTAATTAAAAAGTATTTAAAGTAAGTACGGCATTTTGTAAAAAACTGTTATAACTTAATAATAATTTCGTTAAAAAGGGTAAGTTTAATAAGCTTCAAAACTTTCCGGCTTTTTTGTCGGAGGTTACCTAAATAAGTTATATAGGCTAAGCTAGCTAATCCGGTTAATTGGGTTATTTTATATTCGCTAATCTTTTTAATTCGACCTTTTAAATTTTCAACTAATTACGGATTTCCTCGAAGGTATTAATAAGTTTAATCTTGTCGTTAATAAATTACGTAATTGCGTTAGTTAACCAGTTAAGTTTTCGTAAGGCTTTTTCCTAAAAAAAACTAAGTTAAGTTTCCTTATTATCGAAATTTATAATGTTATCTTTAAAAATTTAAAAAGTTCCTTTAAGGACGGACTATTTATTAAATAATATCGTATCGAAAATATTACTTAAAATTTAACAATATTATTAAATAAAAACTTATAACGTATAACGGCTAAAAGGTTTAACTAATTATTAAACCTAATAGTACGATTTATATTAGTAATAATATCGTTAAAAACTAAATAATAAAATATTTAATAATTACGTTTAATAATAATAAATTATTAAAAGTAATTTAGGTAATTAAATTAAATTATAAGCTGGTAATTTATTTAAGTTATGGTAATAACGAACGTATATATCCTTATTTTGGCTTAAGATGCTTAAGCTGCTTAAACCCTTAAGCACGTTAAGCTCTTTAAACTCGCATAACGGCTTAAGAAGCTTAAGTTGCTTGGCGCTTTAAGTCCTTTAAGCCCGTCACATGATTCCTTAGCTTTGGTCGGAACCAACTTTTTAGGAGATCCGACCGTTTGTGTTGTAGCTAAGACCGCTAGGTCATAATAATAATAAAGCCTCAGATAAACGCTTTGTAGCGAATTCGTAGTAGTTTTGCGAAGAATTCGCTACCGCTTCGATTACGAATAATTAGCATTCCGAAGCGTAGGCTTAGTACTTAATATTATAGCCTTATACTTTTAATTAAGGTTACCGACTTTATAATGGTGTACCAGGGACGTTACTTTTACCTAAGAATAGCGACGGTTTAGTAACTTTAAGTAACTATTTTAAGGGAGGGCCTAGGACTTGAACTAAGTCCCGTACGGTACCTGGACTTGTCCTACTGACCTTAGGACAACATACCTCCGTATCGCACCCCTTTCGGGCCTGAAACAGTAGTATTCCGCCAGGCAGAAATCCGAGGACAGATTAAGCGACAGTCTACTTCGGTTAGGGATTACATCCACTAGTGTCATAACGAACGACTTAATAAGCTGATAAACTATCTATTGGACTTTTTATCGTTAGATATCACAGCCTTTTTTTTTATTTTTTTATTTTTTTTTTAACTAACTAAGAGGCTAAGAACCCTATCCAAGACGACGACGGCAACGACGACGACGACGGAAAGAGCAGAACATACATAACTCTTTAGTACATATTTTCCAGTAAATTGCTACATATAAGAAAAACCTTCTGGATATCGCTAGCAGGAAAACCTTATATAATGCCGTTAAGATAACAACGAAATTAGTACATACTAATAAAATCCAGACGAAACGATAATAGGGATACTTCGAAAAATTAACGAATTACGATCGATTGATTAACTTAATAAAATATTCCGAAATTTAATATATTTTTAAATTATATAAACGATAAGACATAATATTTCCGTCCTTATTTCGATAAATACCATCGGATAATGATATTAACAATTTTAGGTTCCGCGTAATAAATAACGTTACTATTCGGTTAATATCGTCTCTTATTAGTTATTAACGAAAAAGCTCCGAATTAAAAGTAGGGTCTGGGTAAAAAGCTTCCGAATTATAACTGGGACGTTATTTATTTTCCTTAGGCCTGGGTAATTATAAAGGTTTAATTTGCGGCTTAAGTTATTATAATTTAATTACAAGTTCCCAATATTGTATAACAAAGTTATTATTTTTTCGCGGGTTATTAAAAACGTTTAAATCTATATTTTAAAGGTATATCGTAATAGTTCCGTTCACTTTATGTAATAATAACGCGTACTTTATTGTTAAATACGTACGGTCGGATTTTGACTTTTAAGGATTATAAATAATTATCCAAATCCTTAAGGTATTAACTTAATTGTTATACGGCTTTAATAATTCGACTATAACAAGCTCATGATAACTAACGTTTCGAATAATAATTTTAATCCAGGATTTAAAAAAGGATTAATTACAGACGAATTTCGTTAAATTTTCGGCCTCATTTCGCTAAACTTTTCTATCTTAAAAGGGCCGACATTAAAAATCTATTTTGAAAACGGCTAAGCTAATACGTTAAGTTTAATAACGAAATTTTTTTAAAGTAACATTAAAGGCCCGCCGAAGGTTTATTAATTACTTATCGCGCTATCGGTAACTGTATTTAAACGTAAAGGTCGTTATAAACTTTTTAAAGTTAATATCGTTTATATTCGAATCCGAATTATCGTCGGAACGCCGGCGTCGTTTAAAAGAAAATAAAAAGAATAACTTGACTTTTAGGTTTATCTATTTACGACGTAAATCCGCTAAACGTTAAAGACGATTAACTATAACTTATAATACCGTTTTAATATTTTCTCTTACGTAACGATTCGAAAAGGATTCGTTTTCGAAACGGGATTAACTTTGTTATATAATATTATAGCTCCGGGTTATAAAACGCGACATTTTAAAAATATTTAAAATAATAATATTATAACTAAGGTAACTGTAATAAAGATGTCAGAATTGTCACATGCGGGCTCTTAACAAAGGTTAAGTTGGCTATATTCAGGATAGAAGAACTAGACAGAAACTGACATCTAGAGAACAAAAGAAAAGACAGAGCCCTTAAGGCTCTAAAGCGCTATATATACGGTTAGGATGACTAGCCTAGCTAGCGCCATGACAATTAACATTTACTATAAATTAACTGTAAATTAAAAAGTAAAGACGTTATTTATATAGCGTCCCATTTAAACTTACGACTTCAAGAACTCGCAATTTGTTTTTTTAGCATTTCGCAATAATAAATTTAAGTAAAGCAATGCAACGGCTAAAGGGTTTAACCAACTAATAAACCTAAGTCGTACGGTTTATATTGGCAGTGGTTTCGTGGGAAACTGAGCAATAAGGTGTACAATAGTCACGTCTGGTAATAGCAGATTGTTAAGGGTAATCTGGGTAACCAAGTTATATTATAAACTGGTAATTTATTTAAGCTATAAAGGGTAACGAATATATATATTATAAATTAAGTTTTTCTTTTAAATTTATTAAATATATCCTTATTTATATCGTATAAATATATAGATTTATTTAGATCTTTTAAATTTATCTTTATTTACATTACGTAATTTTAGTCGGTAATTATTCGAATTGTATCTGGACCGTATGCTTAAACTGGTAAAGCGTTAATTCGTAATACGATTTTTCCCCTTTAGGATTTTTGTCCTTAAAAATCTTTAATTTTAATAAGTTTTTATTTTTATTTTTTATTATACTTATTATACTTAAAGGGATTATTAAAAAAGTTGTTAAGTTACCATAACGTCTTAATTAAAAAAAGAAGCGTAAAAAGTTATCCTTTAATATCGTAAATTCTAGTTTCGAAGTTATGCCTTATTCGGCGTTTTTCGTATAAAAAGAAAGATGTAGTATGGCGGAAAACGTAATTCGTTATTAAAAATATATTCCTTTATAAGCGAGATTATAGTAGTTCGGATATTCCGATTAATTCTTTATATAATATTTTACGGAAAAAAATAAATGTTTAAAGCGTAAAAAGGCCTTTATTAAAAAGCGGCTTTTTTAATCGTAAAAGGAAATAAAAGAAGTTTTAAAGCGTATAAATAAAGTCATAGCCCGTTTTTATTGATTACGTTAATAATAAAAGTTTTTTCGTACGAAAGGTATTGAAATAATTAATTATAAATTTTAATCGTTAAACAAGTTAAAAAAAAATCAGAAAACGCTAAGATAAAGGCCGCCGTATAGGCCGTTTAGGTTACGGGGGTAACGGATTTATCTGGTCTTTTAATTATTAGTTAGTTTTTTCCAGCCGATTCGGATTAAAAGATTTCTTTTAAATGCTGCCGGTATTGTTAGTAAAAATTCTTTAAAAGGCGTTAAATATTTATAAAGTTTTTAAAGGGTTCTCAGATATTTTCGAAATTTGAATAATTCTTTTATTTTACCAGGGATTAAGTAAGTCCGTTTTTTCAGGATATATCCAGGATTCTTTTTATTTCGTATATTAATACACCCTTTTTTATTTCTTTTTTATATCCCGTATTAACCTTGATGGTATTTATTATTAATTTAAGTAAGAAAGTATAAAAGATTAAATAGAATTTAACTTTGAATAATAATCCTAATTGGTAATTATTTTCTGAGATTTTCTTGATAATTTTATATAGGCCGATATATTTAAAATCGAGCTTTTTATTTCATCGTTTAATTTAAAAGCTTTTGCTAATTAAGTAAATTCTTTTCCTTTGTAAAAGGCTAATCCTTTTAACCTTTTTCGGTTATAATACTTTTTAATTTAACTACGTACGAATTTAAATTTTGTTTTGATTTTTACGTATAGTTATTTAAATTGTTTTACTGTTAAAATTACTTTAACGTTAATTAGTTCTTCTCGAATATCCTTATAAACTTTTAGTATAAACTTAAAGTTAATATTTACGGGAATTATTTTAATGCTTTCGTAATAGCTAATATTGTAAGTTAATTAGGCGATGGATAGCCTTTAACCCTAATCATGTTTTTCTTAATTAACGTAATATTGTATATAAATCTTTAATATTTAATTAAATATTTAATTAATCTATTTATTTAAAGGTTAAACATGTTAGATAATTTATAATTTAAGCTTAGTTATATTATAAATCCTTACCACAATTTCGAAATAAATATTATCCTTTTATCCGAAATGATTTCCGTTAATAACCCGTGTATTTTTAAAATGTGCCTCAGAAAATGTGAGTTAATTATTTTATATTTATATTTTTATTACATGGTAAAAAATAGGAAACTTTGGTAAATCGGTTTACGATCAGGAAAGTATTATCGTAATATATACTCGTAGCTGAGTTTTTCAATAATAAAAGCTTGGTAATAAAATCGAAAATAATTAAATCTCATAATTACCTGATAATTAATAATAGTTATAATTCTCTATATAGTTTATGTCTTCGAGTCTTTACCTTATTGTATATATAATATTATTATCGTATTTTCTTTATTATTAATTTTATTTTAAGAAAATAATAAATACGTTATAATCGTTTTAGAGTTTTATAAATTCTTAGATATCCGTATAGTTAATGTTTATATATATATTATGCTAATATCTTTTAGTATTCTTTTAGCATTTATAATTTCTTTTTCATTTTTTAGTCCTTAAGTGAATTATCGTTATATTCTCAGACTTTCGATATAAATTAAAAAGAGTTATTTTAATGCTTGTTATTTGTCGTAATTGTAAATATCTGTTTAGTATGGTATGGAAAATCTGGTAATATATATTTTCTTTTCGAAATCCAGTTTTCGATTAAATGCGTTTATTTTACCGTTTCTTAGTCCTGTTTAATAATAAAAATAAAGTTATATTCTGCGAGGTTTCGGCATAACGTAATTATCGTCCGATTAGTCTTTTGGTAATAATAAAACGAATAAGGTGTTTATAATCGGTATATATTTTAACCTGGTAAACGTTTTCCTTAAGGTAATATCTCAATTTTCGGAAAGCCTTAACAATAGTTATAAATCTTTTATTAAAAATGCCATAATTTAACTTTATTCCTTTTAATTTATAAAAGTGAAAAGGGATAAGGTAAGGATTATTTTAATTAATACGGTATCCGGCTATTACGCTTAAAACGTAATCCGAAACATCAATTTCAAACTTTACTGGGCGGCTTAAATTGTATATGGTTAACACTGGCTCGCTGGTAATCGCGTCCTCAATTTCCCAAAAAGCGGTTTCCCTTTTTATTATTTAAAAAAACTTATTTCTTTTTTTATTAAGTTAAATAATAATATAGTTATCTTATTAAAATATCGAATATACTTTCTATAATAATTAATAAATTCGAAGGGAATTTGTACTTTTTTAATTACAATAAACGTCTCTTAATTCTATATTATAGGGATCCTTTTAAAGTTTATTTTAATATGTCCTAAGGTAATAATATATTTTTAAAACTTCAATATTTATATATAGAACTGGGTTTTTTCCGTATTAATTAATAAATTGGGGTTTTCTAGAGCTTAAAAAACTATATAAACGTGTCCCATATATTCCTTTTTATTTTTCGAGTAAATAAGAATATCGTCGAGGTAACAAAGAACGAAAATGTTTAAGTATTCCTTAAGTATATAGTTAACTATTCGCTAAAAGGTTATTAGTACGTTCGTAAATCCGAAAGGTATAACAAAATACTTAAAAAGTCCGTACTTCATCCTAAAAGGTATTTTCCATTCGTATTTTAACTTCATACGAATTTAAATATATTCTTTTTTAAAGTTTAAGCTTATAAATTAATTTATTCCGTAAAAGCGAGTTTTTATTTTATTAATTAAAGGTAATAACGTTCTATCTTTAATAATAATATCGTTTAATTCTCTATAGTTGATAGCTAAATATAATATTCCGTTTTTTTAATATAAAAAACATAGGATATTCGGTTAATAAACCGGAACGTCGTATATAACCCTTTTAAAGCTTATTTTTAAAGAATTTACGTAATGCTTATAATTTTATCTCGTTAAAAATATAAATCGAATAAAGTTTAGTTAATGTTCCTTTTTAAAAAATTATTTTATAATCTTATTCGTTATTTTTCGGTAATTTCATCTCGAATTTATTTCGAAATAATCGTCTATATTTATAATATTATAAAAGTACGTTAACTATAATTTCTGGCTTTAAGGGTTAATGTTCTAAGTAATCGTTTATCTTTTACAATTTTATTTTAATGGTAACGATAACACGTTTTATTCTTTTATAATACCTTTGCTTTTTTTATGTTTTATTTATATAAATAATAAAGTTTTTATCGTATCCTTATACCTGCATTCGTCGCAATTTTCGATCGAATATTAAAATCTTTCCATATCTTACTTTTTTTAATCAAAAAGGCATAAAATAAACTTCACCTAACTAGTTATCTAATCCATTAAAGGATTATATTAATATAACTATAATTTTCTAAAAATTATATCGTAATTCCTTATCGGAACGATATTAAAGTTCGTTATTTAATTTCGTTCTTTAGCGAAAATCTTAAGGTAATTAATCTTACGAGTAATCTTTCCGTTATCGTAAGTAAATACGTAATCTTTTACGTTTTCGACGATATAGGGTTCTATCTTTTCCTTTTATGGTAATCGAAATTAATTAATTACATCCGGTATAATATAGTTACCTCATGTTACTTCGTAATCTACAAATGCAGTAAACTAATATATCTTAATTTTTATTTATAAGTGATAAGGTAATTTTTAGCTTTTATCGTTGCCTTTAAAGCCTTTTTAGGAAGCTCTTGCTGGATTTTTCGGGTCTTACGATCCTACGGCTCTCCTATAAGTAACGTTCGTTTTTTAACTCATCTTTTAATACTTTGATACGTTCCTGATTTTATTCGTTAAGGGTTTATAATTGCTTTAACTATCCTTCCTGTCAGCGTAAAGTAACTTTAAGTAAAAGAACTTACGTCTAAAAATCTTTTCTGCTAATATATTCTAGTTCAGGGGCTTTTTGTCTCTTCTATCGTACTTAAAACTTAGCGTTGTATTACCTTATATCCCTATTTCGTTCTTAAATTTCTTTTTAGATTTCCCGTCGTTTATCTAGGTCATTTATAAAAGCTAAACTAAAACTTAAGTTATTAATTACTTCCAAGTATACCTTTATAAACGTCTGATAGATTTATTTATCTTTTGTTTTATGGTTATACCAACTTAAATAATATATAAAGTCTTTATTGGGATAACCGTTTTTTTCGAGCTAACTTATTACTATCGTAATGATATCGATAATGTCTTAGATGGCGTATGTCCGTAGATATTTATCCTATCGTTAACCCTTAAAATTTATTCCGGTTTAATCGTAAAAGTTAAATCCTTATTTGTATATTCGTATGATCCGTTTTTCGATATACTGCTATTCTTATATACGTCTAAGACAATAAATGCGCTTGCAATAAATAGCATGTAACTTTCCGTAACGGTCTAGCTATCCTAGTAATAGAGCTTCGTCTTATTTTTAATATTCTTTAATCCATGCGTTTAGTTTTAACTATTTGTACCACTATTGCCTTTTTTATTAAGAACGGGAAAGTAGCTTATTTTCTGTAAGTTCTTTTTACCTGTTATGTTCCTTTAGCTATTAAGCTATTATAGGTCCTGTAATAAAGGTTTACTATTTTTAAATAATTGCCTGAAATAGCTTTTTAACTTCTGGCAACCCTTTTTAGATTATTTTAGGGGGATTATAATCGTTTTTCATTTTAATTATGTTAATTATCTTATTACTATTTCCTTAGTTATTTTTCGGTGGTTTTTAAAAAACCGGTATCCAGATATTCTGTTGTAACCTTCTAAGTGCTTTATATTAATAGGCCTTATCCCATTTTGTTACAATTATAGCACTTAATGGTACGGAGGTTACGTTATTAAACCGCGCCTAATTTTTGGGGGTCCTGGTATCGTTCCGTAAGATATCAAGGGTATATTTTCTCTTTATTATTAATTGCCTTTTAAGTATTCGGGCTTAGATAAATACTACCCCCCTTTTTTCATGCGTTGTTTGTATTGTCGGTTATCGATTTTAATTACTTAGTTAACGTATTCGTCGAAAGTGAATAGTTTCTTAAAACGGACTATTTTATTCTTAATAATCTTTTTTAAGCCTTGGTAAAAAATATCCATTAAAACTTTATTATTAATTCATCCAGTACGTAATAAAGTTTGTTTAAATAATATTACATATCTTAACGCTAAATCTTTTTATCGTCCTTTACTTTTTCCAGGTAATTTCGTAAGGTAAGTTCGAATTATTTTAAAGCGTTTCTCTTAAGGCTTCCGGTAATAATAATAATCTTATTAACCTTATTAACTAAGAGGTTCCGGTAAAAATAAAGGTAAAACTTGGCTTAAGTTAAGAAAGGTTAGACATTTCCGATACTATCGAAAGGTTTTAAGGCCTTAATTTTCTACTTGGATACCATAATAGGTTGAACCTTAAGTTATTTATTCGCTTTTTTTAATTCTTAAACCTTTTAAGTTATAGCAATTATAACGTCTTTTAATTTCTTAAAGGTAGGTTTCTTAATAGCAGTTACGGGTTACTTATTAATAACATGTTATCGGGAATATTGCTCAGAATCTAACGGTATTACTAAACAAAAGCTTATAACGTATAACGGCTAAAAGGTTTAACCAATATTAAACTTAAGTCGTACGGTTTATATTGGCAATAGTATCGTCGGAAATTAAGCAATAAAGTGTACAATAGTTACGTTTAGTAATAGCAGATTATCAAAAAATAATCTAGGTAATCAAGTTATATTACAAGCTGGTAATCTATCTAAGGTATAAAAGGTAACGAATGCATATAATATAAATTAGATGTCCTTGGATTTATTAAATCTATCCTTATATATATCGTATAAGTACATGGATTTATTTAGATTCATTAAATCCGTCCTTATCTATGTCGTATAAGTGTATAAATTCACTTGGATTCATTAAATCCATCCTTATCCATGTCACGTAATCTTGGTCGGTGATTGTTCAAGTTTTGTCCTGACCATGTACCCAAGCTAGTAAGTATTACGGTTGCACCATACCGCAACGCCAGGGGCACAAAAGATTGGCGGAATGATCGCAATTGTGGCAATCATTCTGGTGCTTACAGCTGCATATATAGTGGAGCTGTCACGGCAGCCCCGAACCGTAACAGTAAGGTGTTGGTTCGTAACACGCAACCGAAACGCTATAAATTAATCTTAATTAATCGTATTTTTCTTCGTTAAACGTATTTACAACTTTTTATAGGTACACGTATTATGTTCGGGCATGCCGTAAACGCTATACTTTTGTTCCTTCGTTTTAACCCTTTTATGCCGCTTATTTTTAGCCGTTATTAATTAAATTTTTTGTTAGTACCTTTTTTAGGCTAAAAAAGTTCAACCTTTTCATTTGATAAATATTTCTTCGTGATAATAACGTTTATTATTATTTTTTCGACATTTATTTGGAATACTGTTCGTTTTATCTCATTAAATGGTCCGGCTCGCCTCACCATCCCCCCCTCTCTCTTACTAGGAAAAAAGCTTTATGCAAAAGTAATAAATAGAAATTTAATATAAAATTAATGAACTTAATTATTCTTACCGGCGAGCTACTTTAATAAGTTTTTAATCTTTTTTATATAAGATTAATATATGTTAAAGCCTTATTTTCCAGGCTCAGCTAAATATATAGAAAATTATTCCACGATATAATTTTCACAATAAATACTATACCCAGTACATTCGAAAGCGATAGCTAATTGAATATTTTTACAGTTAAAATAAATAATATACCTCAGTCCTATAAAGCCTTACTCTGACGCCGACTGCTGGGCCCTCCTAAGCACGCAATTTCTTGACTAATGTCGGCTTGGGAGTCTTATATGCGTAGTTGCTAACAAACTTCGATCTTAATAACTCTTAAAAGCAAGCCTTAATAATAAACCTTAATAATAAACCTTAAAGATAAACCTTAATTACGTATAAAAAGCTTTCGTAACATTAGCCAATTTCATAACTCGATCATTTGTACGGCTTTTTGAATTACCTATTAATTAAAATACCATACCCTACAATTTAAAATATACGATACCGATATTCCGAAATAAAAAACCTTTTATAAAAACCATCTTATTCCCGGTATATAATCCTTATAAAGTTACCGGACGAACTAAAATTATCGATATTATTATTAATTTAAAAAATGTTTCTTGAATAAATTAACTTTAACTTTTAATTTTTAAATATCATTTATTTTATAAAAATAACGGTAATCCATTTTGAAAATAGATTATGACCGAAAAAATAAAATTTATCAAAGAACTGTCAACGAAATTAAAATTTCAGAACGATATAAGCTAGAAAATTACGAACGATAATTTGCCCGGTTACATAGGATTGCGAAAGACCTTCAGAATTCGGACAAGAATCGACATAAAGAAAAATAGAATAAGGTAATCTGCAAGAGGGATAACTTTAATAAAGCCTAGGCATTAAGTTAGCAATTTATTATTTTATTTAATTTTGTTTACTCGGTGACGTCTCCTGTAAGAGATTAAACTTTTTATAAATAATATTTTTCTTTTATCATTTTAAAGATATTTTTAAAGGGTTTGGCGGTCGGAAAAATAAAACTAATGAAAATAAGAAGCGAAACGGTGGGTATAAGCATTATTAAAGAAACTTTCAAGTCGAATACAAGGTTAATAAAACAGAATAAAATAAGTTCAGCGTTTTAAAATCAAACTTCCTATTATCGAATATTATAGCGGCTTTAAACGCGTTATAAAAACCGAAGACAGACGTTTTTTCGTGATATAAATATAATAACGTCGTAATAAATTTTTAATATCTAATGAATAAATGCGTTTAAAAATAAAAAAGTGAAATATATCAAAAGGTTAAAGTCAATAAATGGAATAAATAGGTATGCAAAACATAATAATATCGTTATTTACGTAATAGGTTTCGAATTTAATCGAATAATAACTTTTCTAGGCTCCCTAAATGAGACGCGACCGTATAGACAAAGTTGGATAAAATAATTAATCGCTACCTTAATTCCTAGGCTTTATTAAACTCATTCTTCTTGCAAACTGCCTTATCCCGCTTTTATCCACGTCCATTTTTGTCCGCATTTTAAAGACTTTTTGCAATCCGGAGCAGCCGGGCAAACTATCGTTTATAACTTTCCTTACATCGTTCTAAAATTTAAACTTCGGAGTTTTAAAACCCTTTATTATCTTCCCTTTCCAATTTCGCTAACAGTTTCTTTACATTTTTATATTTTCGGAATTCCTTTTTAAACGATCGATTACCGTTATTTTCGCGAAATAAATCGTATCCGAAAATTAAAAACCGAAATCGATTTATTTAAAAAACGTTTTTAAATCGATAATAATATCGATAATTTTAATTCGTTCGGTAACTTCGTAAGGATTATATACCTGAAATAAAATAGTTTTTATAAAAAACCTTCTTCTCCTTAAAGGAGACGTGACCGTGTAGATAAAATTGGATAAAATGATAGATTGCTACCTCAATTCCTAGGCTTCACTAAACCTATCCCTGTCGCAGGCGTCTTATTCTAAGGCGACTTCAGACTGCCTTGTCCCGCTCCTATTCATGTCGATTCTTATTCGAATTCTGGAGGTTCTTCGTAATTCGGAACAGCCGGGCAAACCATCGCTCGTAGTTTTCCAGCTTACATTATTCCAAAATCAGAACTTCGGAATTTTAAAACCTGTTGTTACCTTTCCCTTTTAATTTTGCTAACAGTTTTTTCATAATTTTTATATTTTTAGGTATAAATTTCTTAACGATCGATTACATTACCGTCATTTTAAAAAAAAAAAAAAAAAAAAACCCGAAAATAATGTTTTAAGAAAGAATTTTTAACTCGATAGTAATATCGATAATTTTAACTTATCCGGTAACTTTATAAGGATTATATACCGGAAATAAGATAATTTTATAAAAAGACCTTTTATTCCGGAATACCGGTATCGTATATTCGGAATTACGCGGCATGGTATCTTGATTAATAGGTAACTCGAGAAGGTGTTATAAGAACGATCGAGGTTAAAGTTCTTAGCCCTTTTTTTAATTAATATTTAACACTTTTAGCCGTAAGATTAGCGAGGGCTATAAAAGCCTTTTATACGTAATTAAGGTTTACTTTTACAGTTTATCATTAAGGTTTACTATTAAAGTTTATTTTTAAAGTTTACCGCGTAAAGCTTAACATCTTTTAAATTATATTAACCCTGCCGAACCAGCCAGCGGGCATAAGGTTTATTACGGTCGAAGCTTATTAACAACCACGTATAAGAGCTTTTTAAGCCGATATTAATCGAGAAATTACGTACTTACGGGGGTCCAGCAGTCGGCGTCAAAATAAGGCTTTATAAAACTAAGATATATAATCTATCCTAACTATAAAAACTATTAATAAGTTATCGTATTCGAAGATACTGGGTATAATATTTGTCGTAGAAATTATATCGTGGAATGATTTTCTGTGTATTTGGCTAAGCCTGAAAAATAAGGCTTTAACTTATATTAATCTGATATAAAACAGGTTTTATTTTAAAATACCGGTATTATATATTCGAAATTACGTAACATAATATTTTAATTAATAAAGAACTTAAAAACCTACTATAAAAATAATTAAGCTATGAAGTTAACGGAAGTTAAAAAGGTTTTTATACGCAGTTAAGATTTATCTTTGAAATTTATTTTTAAAGTTTATTATTAAGGGTTACTTTTAACGTTTATTTTTCAAGTTTATTTTTAAGGTTTATTAAAGTCGAAACTTCTTAACAACTACGTATATAAGCCTCTTAAGCCGATATTAGTCGAAAAATTACGTACTTACGGAGGCCTAGCAGTCGGCGTTAAGTAAGACTTTATAAGACTAAGGTATATACTCTATCCTAATCGTAAAAACTATTAATAAATTATGGTATTCGAAGATATTAGGTATAGTATTTATCGTGGGAATTATATCGTAAAACTATTTTCTATGTATTTATTTAAACCTAGAAAATAAAGCTTTAACCTAAATTAATCTTATATAACTTTTCTAGCCGTCGAGAATTACAAAACGTTTCGATCTTTTCGTACGTGTTCGAATTTATTTATCGAAATATTAACTTTATTTTAAACTTACTTTATTCGTTATTTAACTATTATAATTAATACCGGGGTTTTTCAATGGGTTAATAATAAATTATCGGAGTATTAAAACTTAAAATATGTTTCTTTCGTTAAAATAATAAAGAGCAGTAAAGTTTAATTTTATAAATTAATAATTTATATAAGTATACTTTATCTCCCCTTATTTCAATGCGTTTCTTAAAGTTTTTAATGTTTTTTATTTCGTTTATAATTATTATACTCGATATTATTAAAGTCCTTATTAAAAAGTTCGTATTATTACAATTATAAATATCCTTTTTTATACTATGGTATTTTGTAATTATAACCTTAATAAATTCGAATTATTTACTAAATATTTTTATATTTTCGAATAGTATTTTTTATTAATTAATATTTCGATATTAACGCGTTCTAAGTATATTTTGCCGTTGTATAAAGTTCGACGCTTAATTAACTCTGATACGTATTATACTGCGTTAAAAGTAATAAACTCGCCATATCTTTAATATATTAAAGCCGGATACAACGTGTTTACGTATTTAAGTTAAGAATATAGTCGATAATGAATGTCTTTTCGGCCGGCGTTAATTTTCGTATATTAAGAAAAATATTAATTCGGACGAGTATATCATTATATCGGGTCTTTAACATAAGTGCAGGAAATTTATATATAAAACTAAGTTTTGCATAATTAAATTTCGAGTTTCTTTTTTTCGCCTAAACGGTGAAGTTCATTTTGGCTTTCTTTATAAGCCGTTTTATTAATATTAAAAAAAAGATTAAAGTTAAACGGTTAGCAAGTTAGAAAATCCGGCCAGTTTACTTATATAACCAGCTTGCTTATATACTACGTTAATCGATTTTTTAAAAAGATTATACTTGAAAATATAGAAATTATAAAGGAATTATGAGTAAAATTAAAAAAGATTATTAATAACGAGGTTCAGAATTTCGAAGTGTAAAATTTAAAATGATATAAGTTGAATAATTACGAGCGATAGTTTGCCTGCCTGCTCCGAATTACAAAAAACGTTTAACAATCGAATAAAAATTTGCCTAAATAATAGCTGCAAAAAGAATAGGTTTAATAAAACCTACCTCGTTAAGATCAGGCCCTATTTTTAAGATTGTAGCTGCGCTTGTAGCGCAGCTGTAGCTAGGGCTTTCTAAAAAAACTAGTAGCTTTAAGTACCGACATATAAAAGACTCATATAAAACCCATAAAAAACACAAACTTCAAAAATAGAGCCTAATAGCAAATTATAATTTTTTGGCTTCGTTTTAGGCATTCCCGTATAAATCTTTAAAAACCTTTAATTCGAATTCTTTAAAGATAACTTTAATTTAACGTTATTGATTTTGTAATTACGAAAAGTTAATATAAAATTAAAATCTTTATCTTCTTATATACATTTGGTTTTAATTAAGACGCGATTAATAAAACGTACTCGAAAAAATAACTAAAAATTCCGTTTTAAGTAAACCTTTAATTGGGAACGCCCTTATAGCTGGGACGTACTAACTATAACTTATACGTTTAAAAGAATAATTAAACGGGCTTTTTCTATATTAAATTAGTTTTAAAAATTTATAGTAAAAGGTTAAAATAATAGTTATTACGTCGTAATAAAAAGGGCGTTCCGGTTAATTAGGTCCGAAACTTTCTTAAAGTTATAACGTAATAATTATAACCCGTATGGTTAAAAAATAATTAAACGGACTATTTTATATAAAACTATTTTTAAAAGATTTATAACAAAACATTAAAAATAATAATTATTATATCGTAATAAAAAAGGCGTTCCGATTAATTAAAGACGGATTTTCTTATAATTATAACGTAATATTTACCGGTTGTAATATTTTATCATAAACCTTTTAAGGGTAATTTAATATAAGAAAAGTTTATCTAATTTCTTTTTCATCCGTACGGGTTATAATTATTACGTTATAACTATAAGGGCGTTCCGGTTAATTAAATCCGGACCTTTTTTATAATTACGACGTAATAACTACCGGTTATAACATTTTATTACAAATTCTTTAAGAGTAATTTAATATAGGAAAAACCCGTTTAATTATGTCTTTATCCGTACGAGTTATAATTATTACGTTACAGTCATAAAGGCTTTCAGTTAATTAAATTTAAGACCTTTTTAAAGTTAGGACATAATAATTATAACCCGTACGGCTGAAAAAATTATTATACGGGCTTTTCCTATATAAAATATACTTAGGAGATCCGGTACATAATGATGCGACCGGTGGTTGTTACGTCGTAGCTATAAGGGCGTTACGGTCACCTATTTCCCAGACCTGAACCTAATTATATTAGCTGTAATTATTATCTTAAAAAAATTTAAAAACATTCCTATACGTATATTAGCCTCTGTTCGACGCGTATATAAAGTTTTATACTTATCGGCTTTAATTTAGTTCCGTAATTATTTCTTTTTATTTAAATCTCTATATTTTAAAAAGAAATAAAAGAAAAGTTAATAATATTAATAAAAGCGCTTAAAACGGACCCTTTTTTCGGATAACTCCAACTCAGGCCTCGCTGGTTGGTTACGGGGATTTGGGATTTAATTAGTTAATTTTTAGCGTAATTGTGACGGCTAAGGGGTTTAACCAACTATTAAACCTAGTCGTACGGTTTATGTTAGTAGTAGTGTCGTGGGAAACTGAATTATGAGGGAAATAATAGTTATATTTAGTAATAGTAGATTGTTAAAGGTAATCTGGGTAACTAAGTTATATTATAAGCTAGTGATCTAAGTTATAGTAATAACGAGCGTATATATCCTTTTTTTAGCTTAAGGTGCTTAAGCGACTTAAGTTTTTGAGGCTGTTAAGCTCTTTGAGCTCGTATGCGGCTTAAGGAGCTTAAGGAGCTTAAGGAGCTTAAGGAGCTTAAGGAGCTTAAGGAGCTTAAGGAGCTTAAGGAGCTTAAGGAGCTTGGTACGTTAAGCCCTTTGAGCTCGTTACGTGACCTATTAGGTTGAATCGGAGCTAACTTTTAGAAGATCCGACCGTTTGTATTGTAGCCAAAACCGTTAGGTTATAATATAACTTTTTCCTTTTAGGATTTTTGCCTTTAAAGATCGATTTGTTATTTATTAAATTTTGGTAAGTAATTTTCCTTTTCTTATATTTATTATATCGGGTCGAATTAAAAAACGTCGTTTTTGCTAGCGTAATAACGTTTTTATTCTTTTAGAACGTATTAAACGTTTTGGCTTTAATATGCCTTTTTGTTTTCGTTACTAAAAAAAGGGTGTGGATTGTAAGGTCGCCCGTAATTCCGTGAAATGCGTACGATACGTTCGTTATGGTAACCCTTATGATATTTTTGAGTTTTCGGAAACGAAATATTAAAAATCTTGAGATAAAAAGGATCGTTTAAAACGTAAAAAGAAGCAGTTTCGAAAGATATTACGGGCTGCTACCAACAAACTTAACCGTTTGCAGAAATAAAAACGGATTTTCCGTCGTCGGGGTATCGAGATACGTCGTTATAGTATAAAAAATGTGGAGGTTATAAAAGACTTTAAACGTTTAAAAAAGGAGTAAGAATAATTAAAGGCGGCGGTCGTTACGGTTACGTTAGGCCAGGTTACAAATCTGGTTAATTAGTTTAAACCTATTAATTAATCGATTGCTAACTAGGGCGCGGCCGTCGTTATTTGTAAAAGCTTCTTAATAAGCGTTAAACGTTTATAAGGGTTTTAACGGATTCCCAGGTATTTTCGGAATCTGGGTAATTTTTCCATTTGATTAGGTACTCGGTAAGTCCATTTTTCTTATGTATATTTAGAATTCTTTTTGCTTCGTATATCGGCATATCCTTTCTTACTTTTCTTTTCGTATTTTCTATTAACTTTAATGGTATTTATTATTAACTTAAATAAAGAAACATAAAAGATTAGATGGAATTTAACTTTAGGTGGTAGATTTAATTAATAGTTATTTTCTGAAATTGTTTTGATAATTTTATATAATCCGATAAATTTAAAGTTAAGCTTTTTACTTAGTCCCTTAATTTGGATGCTTTTGGTAATTAGGTAAATTATCTTTCGTTTTTAAAAGGTTAATCCTTTTAACCTTTTCTGGTTATAATACTTTTTTATTTATTTATGTACAAATTCGAACTTTCTTTTTATTTTTACCTATAATTACTTAAGTTATTTTAATATAAGGATTGCTTTAACGTTAACAAAGCCTCTACGTATATATCTGTAAATCTCTGGTATAAAACCAAAGTTGGCGTTCGTTAGAATTATTTTGATACTTTCGTAATAACTAGTATTATAAATTAATTATGCGATAGGTAATTTCTGAACCCAGTCGTTTTATTCGTAGTTAATATAATAACGCAAGTAAATCTCCAATATTTAATTAATTCTTTTTGTTTATCCGTTTATTTAGGGTTTAAATACGCTAGATAGTTTATAATTTAGACTTAGTTATACTATAAGTCCTTATTAAAATTTCGAAATAAATGTCGTTTTTTTATTTAAATTAACTTTCGTTAATAATCCGTATACTTTTAAAATATATCTTAAAAAGATATAGGCCAATTATTCCGCGTTTATGTCCTTATTATATAGTAGGAAATAAGAAAATTTAATAAATCGGTTAACGATTACGAAAATACTATCGTAATGTATGCCCGTAACTAGGTCTTTTAAAAATGGAAGTTTAGTAATAAAGTCGAAAGTTACTGAATTTTATGGTCGCTTTGCGACTAATAATAGCTGTAATTCCCCGTATGGTTTATGTCGTCGAGTTTTTATCTTATTACAGATATGGCATTATTATCGTATTTTCTTTATTATTAATTTTATTTTAGGAAAGTAATAAGTACGTTATAATCGTTTTAAGGTTTTGTGGATTTTTAGGTATTTATGTAATAAATGTTCGTATATATCTTATACTAATATTTCCTAATATTATTTTAGGATTTGCGTTTTTTATTTATTTTCTAGTCCTTAGGAAGATTATCGTTATATTCCTAGATTTTCTGATGTAGGTCGAGGGGTGCTGTTTTGATTGTTGCTATTTGTCGTAGTTGCAGGTATCCTTTTATCGTAATGTCGAAGATCTGGTAGTTAACTTTGATTATCTTCATTTTAAGGTCTGGTTTTCGATTTAGTATATCTATTTTGCCGTTTTTTAATCCCTTTTGGTAAATAATAATAAAATCGTATTTTGTTAGTTCCATAGCGTAGCGTAATTATTATCTTATAAGTTTTCTGGTGGTAATAAAACGGGTGAGGTTTTTGTGGTCGGTATATACCTTAATTTGGTAAAGGTTTCCCTTAAGGTAATATCTGAATTTTCGTAAGGCTTTAATAATAGCCATAAATTCTTTATTAGGGATACCGTAATTTAACTTTGTTCCTTTTAACTTATACAAGTAAAAAGCGATAAGGTATAAATTGCCTTAATTATTACGGTATTTTGTTAGTGCGCTTAAAACGTAATCCGAAGCGTCGGTTTCAAGCTTAACTGGGCGGCTTGGGTCGTACATGATTAATATTGGCTTGCTAATAATCGCATTTTTAATTCTTTTAAAAGTGGTTTTTATCTTTATTATTTAAATGAACTTTTTTTTTTTTTTAGGTTAGATAATAGTATAGTTATTTTGTTAAAGTTCCGAATAAACTTTATAATAATTAGCGAATCTGAAGAAGGCTTGTATTTTCTTAATTATAGTAGGCGTTTTTTATTTTTGTACTATAGCTATTTTTTGGGGGTTTATTTTGATGTATCTTAAGGGGATAATATATCCTAGAAATTTCATTTTTTTGCGTATAGAACTAGCTTTTCTCTATGTTAACGAGTAAATTAGCGTTCTGTAGGGCTTGGAAAACTGTATGAACGTATTTTATATATTCCTTTTTATTTCTTAAATAGATGAGAATGTCGTCGAGGTAACAAATAACGAAGATGTTTAAATATTTTTTAAGTACATAGTTAATTATCCGTTAAAAGGTTACTGGTACGTTCGTAAGTTCGAAGGGCATAACGAGGTATTCGAAAAATTCGTACTTTGTTTTAAAGGTTATTTTCTATTCGTATCCTAGTTTGATGCGGATTTAGTTGTATCCTTTCTTAAGATTTAAGCTCGTAAACTAATTCGTTTTATAAAGGCGATTTTTTATTTCGTTGATTAGGGGTAACGGTGTTCTGTTTTTAACCGTAATATCGTTTAATCGCTTATAGTCGATAACCAAACGTAATTTCCCGTTTTTCCTTGGTACGAAGAATCTAGGGTATCCGGTTAATAAATTGGAACGTCGTATATAACCTTTTCGAAACTTATTTTCAAGGTATTTACGTAATGCTTATAGTTCTGTTTCGTTAAAATTATAAATTAGATAAAATCTAGTTGATATTTCT
Organism: Monosporascus ibericus; assembly: GCA_004154915.1. Taxonomy (NCBI): domain Eukaryota; kingdom Fungi; phylum Ascomycota; class Sordariomycetes; order Xylariales; genus Monosporascus; species Monosporascus ibericus. Next base: position 11,191 of record QJNU01000737.1, on the reverse strand, counting down.
TCCTTAAGGATTATTTTATGGTCTTATTCGTTATATTCTGGTAATTTTGTTTCGAATTTCTTTTAAAATAATCGTTTATATCTGTAATATTATAAAAGTACGTTAATTATGATTTCTAGCTTCAAGAGCTAATATTATAAGTAATTATTTATTTTTCGTAACTTTGTTTTGATGGTAACGATAATACGTTGTATATTTTTGTAATACCCTTACTTTCTTTTATATCGTGTTCTTATAGGTGGTAAGGTTTTTATCGTAACTTTATATTTATATTTATCGTTATCTTTCGATCAAATATTAGAGTCTTTTCGTATCTTTTTTTTGTCGAATAAATATAAAACGAACTTTACCTAATTAGTTGTTTAATCCATTAAAAGGTTGTACTAATATAGCCATGATTTTCCGAAAATCATGTCGTAATTCCCTATCGGAACGATATCGACATCTACTATCTAGTTTCGTCCGTTAACGAAAATCTCGAAGTAATTAATTTCGCGGCTAATCTTTCCGTTATTATAAGTAAATATTTAACCTTTTACGTTCTCGGCGATATAAGGTTCTATTTTTTTCCTTTTATGATAATCGAAATCGGTTAACCATATCCGGCGTAATATAGTTACATCCTGTTACTTCGTAATCCATAAATGCGGTAAATTAATATATCCTAATTTTTACTTATAAGGTAATAAAGTCGTTTTTAGTTTTTATCGTCCCGTTTAAAACCCTTTTAAGAAACCTTTGGTAACTCCTTTAAGTCTTACCATTTTACGGCTTTCTTATAAATAACGTCCGTTTTTTAACTCGTCCTTTAACGCCTTAATACGCTCTTAATTCTATGCGTTAAGGGCTTAAATTGCTGTAATTATCCCTCCTATCGTCGTAAAGTAACCTGAAATAAGAAGGCTTATATCTGGAAATCTTCTTTGCTAATATATTTTGGTTCGGGGGCCTTTTATCCTTCTTATCGTATTTAGAACTAGGTATTGTATCACCTTATTTTTTCGGCTTTTTTTCTAGATTTTATTTTTAATCTTTTATCGCTTTTTTAAGTTATTTATAAAAGTCAAACGAAAGTTTAAGTTATTAATTACTTTTAATAATACCTTTCTAATTATTTAATAAATCCATTTTTTGGTTTTATAATCGTACCATCCGAAATAATATATAAGGTTTTCGTTAAGGCAGCTTTTTCTTTCGGGCTAACTTATTATTACCGTAATAATGTTAATGGTGTCTTTTAAAGCGAACGCCCTTAAGTGTCTATATTATCATTAATCCTTAAGGTTTTTTCCGGTTTGATTATAAAAGTCGAATTTTTAGTTATATATTCGCGGAAGTCGTATTTTAATATACCGTTTTCCTTTTATCTGTTTCAAGTAATGGGTACGTTTGTATTAAATAATATAAAGTTTCTCGTATCGATTTGATTATTTTGGAAGTAGGTTTTTATTTTAACGTTGGTACTTCTTAATTTATGCGTTTAGTTTTAACTGCTTATATCGTTATTGCCGTTTTTTTAGCAACGGGAAAATAACTTATTTCTTAAAAGCTTCTTTTATCCGTTATGTTTTTTTAGCTATTAGGCTATTATAGGTTTTATAGTAGGGGTTTGTTATTTTTAAATAGTTATTTAAGATAGCCTTTTTACTTTTTATAGTTCCTGTTGTACTTTCTTAGGGGAATTATGGTTATCTTTAATTTTGATTCTATTAATTAATTTATTATCGTTTTTTTAATTATTTTAAGGGGGTCTTTTGGGAACTGGTATTTAGCTATTTTGTTATGACTTTTTAGGTACCTTATATTAATAAGCCTTATATCTTATCTTATTACAATTAAAACATTTAATGGTATATAGGTTGCGTTATTATACTGCGCCTAATTCCATGGGTCCTGGTACCGTTCTATGGGATGTATTAGTTTTTAGTAAGGTACTGGTGCTAGGAGGTTACCTTAATTTATTATTTTATCGGTTTTTAAAGTATCGAATTTTTTAAGCGTACTGTTGATCGTCGATTCTAACTGTTATAACGATATAATCCATTAATTTCTCGGGGCGTTTATTTTTAAATAGTCTTTTTGTACCTTCTTTTTTAAACCGTTAAAAAATATAATTATTAATACTTTTTATTCCTAATTAATCTTCGAAATTAGTTAAACAAAGGAGTTGCCGTATTTAAAGGTTAATCTTTTTTACTTTAAATCCTTGATATTTTTTCTCGGCTTTAGTTTTTTCGTTTATTATGTCGAATACCTTTTTTAACTTTGCCTTAAATTTTTCGTAATCGTTATAAATGTTCGTAATTCTTGCGGATTTTTGTGAAGGTAGTTTAATAACCTATTTGCGAAAGGTAGGCTTAAACCAAGTAACCGCGTTTTCGGTTAACTATCCCATAATAAATTGGATTCGAAAAGTAAACGTTACGAATTTAATAAGGAAATATTCGAAATAAGTACGATATTCCGTAAGGAACTATTATAGCTTGGTAATAGTTCCGTCGAAAAAGGTAAGCTTAATAAGTTTTAGGACTTTTCCGGCCTCCTTACCGGAAGCTATCTAAGTAGGTAATGCCGGTTAAGCTGGCTGATCCGGTTAATTAATTTATTCCATACTTATTTATCTTATTAACTTAATTTGTTAAGCTTTTAATTATTTACGGGTTTCCTAAAACGTATTAATAAATTCGATCTTATCGTTAATAAATTACGTAACCGCGTTAATGAACTAATTAAATCCTCGTAAGGCTTTTTCTTAAAAGAAATTAAGTCGAATCTTTTTATTATCGAAATTCATAAAATTATTCTTAAGTACTTAAAAAGCTTTTTTAAAAATAAATTGTTTGCTAAAAAACATAATATTAAAAATATTACTTGAAATTTAAAAACATTATTAAATAAAAGCTTATAACGTATAACGGCTAAGAAATTTAATTAATTATTAAACTTAATTATATAATTTATATTAATAATAATATTGTAAAGAATTAAGCAATAATACGTTTAATAATTACGTTTAATAATAGCAAATTATTAAAGGTAATCTAAATAATTAAGTTATATTATAAGCTGGTAATTTATTTACGTTCTAGTAACGAATATATATATCTTCATCTTGGCTTAAGGTGCTTAAGCGGCTTAAACCTTTAAAGCCGTTAAGCCCTTTAAGCTTACGCGACAACTTAAGGAATTTAAGATGCTTGGCACCTTAAGTCCTTGGAGCCAGTCACGTGACTTCTTGGCTTAGGTCGGGGCCAACTTGGGGAATCCGACCGTTTGTGTTGTAGCCAAGACCGTTAGGTCATAACAGTTACCGCCGTCTTTCTTACCGAATGCCTCCCCCAACTCGTGGCCCTATTGCCAATTCTCGTCGTTCGTGGATTCCGGGGCTTTGATTATGGGCTCCGGCTTCCCATGAAGCCATAAAAAGAATCCTTTCCGAGGTACGTTGATCGTTATCAACTAAAACCCATCAGGGTTTACCAAGGTGTTCTTGTTCAGGTAACCTCCCTTTTTATAATATATCTTCCCAGAAAACACCTTTAAGGGGAAGCCATTAATGTATAGCATATATTTTACCAAGGTTTCGTTATTTTTTCCTTAAGAACCTTTTAATGCCCATTTTACTATCCTAACGGAGGTGGCCTGTATTAGCTTACCACCCGTTATAATGTAGATTCCCTTAGATTTAATGTCCAGGATAATGTTCTTTTCGAAATCCTTAATGTTATTTATGATATTAACGTTCGCTTTTAAATCCCAGAGCAACTTGTTTTTTATCGTTAATTATGGATGAATGGATATGAAGAAGTAAGACGCTTTTTATAACGGTTGCTTTAGGGGTTTTAATCATTAAAGTTTTAACGTATTCGATTGCTATAACTTTAGCGTATTCAATTATTATAGCTATCTTTCCGACAGTTGCTTTAGGGTATTTAGCTATTAAAGGCCCTGCAACTAACTCTTGTAATATCTTATTATATCATTATATCAGATTTTAAAGCTGTTGTTCATCGGCTTAGTGTAACGAACCTGTCATACATCCACCTGGAAGTATGAGCAGTATCCGAAATGGGGTCTTGATTTGCAGGTAACAATAGGGCGAGGGATGATTTATTAAGGGTATGTTCGTTAAAGAGATTTAAAGACTTTTCCTTTATTTAGAGAACGGTATAATTGCTTCCAAATGAGAGCTTAGATTCATAGCTAAAAAGCGAAAACTAAGTAGGTGCTATTTACATAGGAGACCGGTTTATTATATATCTAACTTGTTTTTTAATAAGTGTATCGTGGATTTATGTGATTTATGTAATCTAATCCTAAATTACTTAGATTACTTAGATTACTTAAAGGCCAAGCCCTTTGGCCGAGTTTTAACCGTAACGCATTTTTATGCTAGGCCTTAAAGGTAAGTCCTTAGGACGAAAACATTGTTTTCGTAACATTATTTCCCTTTTTTAAGGATTTTTGTCCTAAAGATAAAACCAATAAGTTATCTTTTTTTGTTAATTTTATTTCCGAATCCTGGTTAACCTTTATTATGTTAGGCCGTATTAAAAAGTAGAAAAGAAAGTTTCGCTTAAACCAGCGCGATTTTCGGGACGACCGTACTGATTTAATTAAGAAATTTGGTATTAAAGCTTTTCCGTACTTTTATTATGTTCGACTTAACGAAGCCGAATATTTTTACGCCTTAAAATATTTAAGTTGTAATAACTGCATTTGTCGCCAACGTTTTTTTTGCGACGTTTTAATTATGAACTCCCTTAGAAGGGTAAATAAGATATAAAAACGTTTCCAAAAAAAGCAGCAAAAGGTTAAGGATAGTTTTTTGGCGTACTAAGAAGCAGCGGAAAAGGAATTAAATAAATTAAGGCGTCGTTAAAATGAAAAATTGAAGGAATTTATTGGAAGGTTGAAACGTTCATGTTTTTAACAAGATTTTCTTAAAAAAAGGGCGTTAAAAATGTTAAAAAAGAGTTTAAAGTTGGATTAATTGAAAGAACGGGAAAAAATAGAGGAAGAACGGCGACAGGTAGAAGTAAAGCAGGCGTAGCTTGCTTCCGAGATAAATGCCATACTGGAGGCATTTATTTCGTTTGATTAAAATGCCGTAAGGCTAGATTTAAGCGGGGGACCTTTGTTGCCCGCAACTTTAGCCGCGCTAGGGACGGTCGGTCAGGATTCTGTCGGTAAAACGTCTTAACCAGGTTTATCGCATTCGTTAAGTAGTTAAGTGGTTTTTAAGTATTTCTTTCGTGTAAGTATCTTTCCTATTTGATTAGATATTGAATTTTGTTTTTAATTATTTTGGAGTTTAATATCCTTTCGATTTCGTACTTATTATCGTTCCTTTCGATTTTTAAGTTTGTTTTTAGCGGGGCGTTCTTAAGTACTAATTTAAGCAAGGAAATATGGAAAATGGGGTATATCTTTATTATCTTAAGTAGTAATAATCGGTAATTAGTTTTGGAAATAACTTTATTAATTTTAAACGGATTAAGTTTTTAAAATTAAGCTTATTATTGGGCCTTTTGGTTTTAATCTGTAAAATGTTTAACGTTGCGTTTTGCCTTTAGCGTAATAAATAAACCTTGTTTTTTTTTTGGCTAAAATTAGTCCCTTAATTCTTTTTTTGTTATAATATTAGGCTATTCTTTGCTGGAGAAAACGTAACTTAGTTCGTAGGCGGGATTATATTATTTTAATTTTAGTTACCATTATTTTTGTTCGGGGAGTTATAGTAATGATTATAAAAGTTTTATGCACCGATTACTTTAGTCGTTAGGTTATTACCTCGTATCCGTAGATAATTATATAGGGGAAGATGCTTATAATTTCGTTAGTAAATATATTATAGGTTATTTATGTTAATAGTAATAGCTTTGTTTAATTATTTTGCTGGTAATTAATATAGTTTCGGAAGTATTATTCCAGGGTTTGGTTTAGTCGTTTTGTTTAACTATCTATTTGGAGGTGATAAGCCGTAAAGAACTTAAGATTAGCATTTATCCGTTTAAAAAAGCTGGTACCAAATTTACATATAAAAAGCTTATTTCGGTTAAAAATGATATTTTTTAGTATTTTGTATTTATTTAAGTAATGTTAGATAAATGCATAGGCCAATTATTCTACCGTCGGGGTTCCTTTAAAAGATAAGAAGTACTTATATTTAGTGAGTTTGTTAACGATTACCCAAATTCCGTCTTATTCGATTTTAATAGTTGGGTCTTTAAATAAAAAAAGGTTGGTAATAAAATCTTAAGTTATAATATTCTATACCTTATCAGGAATGTCGGTAAGTTACAACAACCCATAAGATTTATAACGTACTGCCTTGGTTTTATTATAAATGTTATAATTTTTGATAACCTTTTTAATTATTCGGTGTAGTTCTGGAAAGTCGTACTTTTTTTATAATCGTCGGGTAGTTTTAAAAATTCCTTAATATCCATGTAATAAATTTTCGTAAAATTCTTTTACAAACTATTTCTGTTAATCCTTAGGTACATAAATTTTGCCATGGTATAATAGCTGGTCTTTTAATTATCCCTTTAATTGCTAAACCTTTTTTTTTTTTTTGTATCGTAAAAATTTCAAAACTTCCTTAAAAATTTAGGGGTTGGTTTTTTTAGGATTTCGTATAACTATATAATACCATCCTTATTATATTATAACATTTATATACTTCGTTTAAGAACTTTGGGATTATAATTACTTTTGCAATTAAAAATATTTACTTAAATACTCTCCTTTCTTTTAATATAATATATTTTAAAATTAAATCTTAGTAAAAGAATTATCCAAATTTTATGTCGTTTATTTAGCTTTTATGCTGTTATGAATCGGGTAAGGCTTTTGTGATTAAAGTAAATGTTAAAGGGTTTTTTAGTTCCGTTAAAAAAAGGCTCTTACTTTTTGAGAGCGTTAATGATTACTAGTAGTTCTTTGTCATAAATCGGGTATCTGAGTTCTGCATTTCGGGATGCCTTCGAATAGTAGGTTATTAGGTACCATTTGTCGTTATCCTTTAGCTGTTTTAGGACGGCATTTAGTGCGTAGTTTAAGGTATTAATTTTTAAGCTTTTTTTTTTTGTCCGCGTTAGGTAATCTTATTATGAATCCATTAATGATTACGTTCTTTAAAATCTGGAATCCTTTTTTTATATTTTTTGAAAATTTAAATTTCTTATTAACGTACTTTTTGGTAGTAAGTTTCGTTAATAGTTTAATTATATTTACGTATTTCTTAATTAGGCTTCGTACGTAACCCGTAAACCTTAAGACCTGCCGGATATCGGTAGCGGTTACCTTATTAATGATAAGTTAATCCTTAATTGTTTTTATTTTAAAGCGTTAAATTTGAATTTGGCCGGAGGTAAGTATATATTCCAAAAACTTTAACTTTTATTTATGCCATACGCTTTTGGCTAGGTTAACTCGGATATTTGCCTTATTTAAGGTTTTGAGTATTTAAGCCATATATTATTTATGCTTTTCTAAAGTTTCGGAATAAATAAGAATGTCGTCGAGGTAGGCGAATACAAACTTATCTAGATACTTCCGTAAAATGGTTATTATTAGCCGTTAGAAATTGGCGGGAATATTAATAAATCTTATAGGCATTATTCGGTATTCGTAAAGTCCGTATATCGTTTTAAATGCCGTTTTTCATTCTTTTCTTTTAGCCATTTTAATACGGTAATAACCGTTTCGAAAATTAAATGCAGTAAATTATTTAACTTTATTAATGTTTTCCTTTAGTATGTTTATAAAAGTTAAAGGGTATCTATTTTTAATCGTGATGTCGTTAAGCTATTTATAGTCGATAATCTTTTTAAAAACCAGGTTTTCGTTTTCGTTAATTTTTTGCTTTTTATTTTTGGTTTTCCGTATTATTAGGACTAAGTATCCAACAGAAGTGTTAAAAAATTAAATATATTCTTTTAAAATTGAATTAAATAGTTTTCCATAAGGCTTTTAACTTTTTAAAGTTTATGTAGTAAATTTTATAAAGTTTAAGGTAATGTCCCTTTTTAATGGGTATCCGGTAATCCTATTAACCATATGGTGGTAGCTTATGGTTTTCCTTATCCTTAAATAGTTTCTTAAATCTTTGGTATTTATGTGGTATTGTTCCGGTTTGGTCTGGCATTTGTACTTTTTTCATAATATAGCAGGTGTTTTGTTTATTTTCCTTAGGTGGTTTTTTATTACTTTCCCAAACAAGTATTTGGTATTTCCAGTTAATATGTAAATTGCTAGTCCTAAGCCATGGCATTTCCAGGATGATGTTATATCCGGAAATATTAACAATATCTAATAAAATTCGTTCCTAATATCCTTAGATCTAAACGGGAAGTTTTTCCGTTTCTCGCAGAATTTGTCCGTTTTTATATTTGGATAAGCTTCCGTTCATTATGCGTAATTTATAAGATTTTAGCTTATACCTTTAAGGAATTTAATATTTTTCTACCGTAACGGGAAAAATAAAATTACCTTCGGCTTTTAAATCGATCATAACTTTAAATGCTTTGTTTTTATATTAAAAAGGAATCTTAATCTAACTGCGTATCCCTTAAATCGTTTCGTATAAGGTTTTATAAGTTAGAGCTTTTCGATACCTTACTTTTAAAAACCTTTATCGTTTTTTAACTTATAATAATATCCAGCTTAAAAAAGTCTTCATTCCCGTACCTTTCGAACAGCATATTTAATACATTAATCGTTTTTATATTTAAATTACGTTTTCTTACCATATTTATATTCGGAAATAACTATTTTCCTCGGGTTCGATCCTTAATCTTACATCTTTCGAATCATATAATTAAAAGTGTGAACTTTTAAAGGAAATATTCCTATATCTAAAAGTTCGTATTAGATATAAAGCATCGGGAAATAACATAAACATCCTTATTATATAACTTTTTAACTTTGTTTTAATTCGGGATATAAATAGCAAAACTTAAGGTACTTTAGCTATCGGGAAGTTTCTGTATATTTACATTCGTTATCTGATTCGGTAAGTATTTCTTTATTTTATCTAAGCCAAAAATTATTATCTTTTTTAATTCGGAAATAAACGAAACAATCGTTAAAATAATAAGCAATAAAATGCAATAAATTATGCTAATTTGTTTAGGGTTTGGTATATACTATGCATTCGGGAAGCTTACAAAGCTCCGGGAATAATTATCCGTAATTACTAACGTCGGGTCGAAACTGACCATTTTCGTTATGCATTTTATACTAAAATGTATCAAGGCGGCAAAAATATCCTAACTTTATGGCTATCCTAAAGGCTATCTATCCAGGGTAATACTTATAAACTTTAACCTTAAAATCCTGGCAAATAAGGTAATCTTCGTACTTTAAAATGTCGTTCTAGATTTAAATAATAATGGCGATAATAAATTCTAACTGGAAAAAAGTCGAATTAACTTTTTTCTCTTCCTTTTCTGCCTTACTGTCGGTTTTTTGTTCAGCCGTTCTGGCTTTCTTTTAGGGTTAAAAAAGTCCCTCCTTTCTTAAGGTTTTTCGTAACGGAAAAGCGACATTCGCTTTTAAAATATTCTTTCTTACTACAGTTAAAATACTTTATGTTGGACTTATCTTTTAAAACGTCTTTAAAGCAATACTTACTTCTTTTTAAAGCTTGTCCTTATCCTTTTTAGTTCGGCTATTAAAGCTTTTATGGTTATTTCGTTTATTAATTCCTTTCTTTTTAAGGTACCGGTTAAAGGTATATCGATTAACGATAATTACTTTATCGGTATACTTCTTAAAGGATTTTATCTTAAGTATTATATATATTTCGTTCTTAATTTGCGGTTTTAAACTATCATAAAAAAGATAAAATAACGCGCTTTTGGGTAAATTAGAAATTACGGCCAAACGGGTAAATTCCGTGGTATATTTTACTGTTAACTTCATTTGATAAAAGAAATATAACTATTTTATTATGTATTATTCCTTATCTAGATTTTTAAACATAACTTATATTCGGTCCTCGAAATATCGGTAATCGTTAAAAATATAATTAATAATATTTAAAAATTCCCTAAGGTAATTCTTTAGGTAATCCTTTATAATAAGTTCGAACTATAAGAAAATTCGTCCAGCAAGTAGCTAAAAAATAATTATTACCTTTTAATAATTTTTTATTAAAAAGCTTTGGTAAAACTTAAAATAAGTTCTGGCTTAAACGAAAAAACCTTTTATATTTATAATTTTATTATAAGGCTTTAATGTAATTAGCTTATAACCCTTAATTTTTGGCATTCCGTAATAACTAAAGGGTAGGATAATAACTTTACGATACCGATTAAAATCGAATAATAAAGGTGTTAAGGTTTTTTCCTTCATTTTTCAGATAAGTTAAGCCATACTTTTTCTAAAAAGTTGGGGTTTTTTTTTTCTATCTTTTTCCAAGGCCTGGATTTTACGCAACAGGATCTCCATTTTTTCTTTAAGAAAAAGCTTTCTTTTCTTTCCTTTCGGGCCCTAAAATTCCTAGATTACTAGCTTTTCTTCCTTTTCCGAATCTCCCTAAACCTTAATAATATCCTTTAAAACCGGGGTTAGCTGCTGGGTTTAGGAAAAAAAAGGTTCTCCTTTACCGCAGGTTGTAAAAGGCATAATATTATTAATTAAAATAAAAAACGTCTTCGATAAAAAGTAAATTATTTAATCTGGTTATTAATCCTTTATTAGCTTATAACAGGGATCGGATATACTGTTTATCTTTTAAATGTCGCTTTATAATATCATTTTTATTAAATTTAAGAAAGCTTATACCCGACTAGGCTTAAAATTATCCGTCGGCTATTAATAAAAAGATTATTAAAATATAACGAGCCTATTATACATCTACCTGAAAATATAAACAATATCCAAAATAAGGTTTTGATTTGCAGGTAACAATAGGGCGAAGGATAATTTATTAAGAATATATTCGTTAAAGAAATTTAAAAACTTTTCCCTTATTTAGAAAACGGTATAATTACCTCCAAATAAAAGCTTAGATTAATAACTAAGGAACGAAAACTAAGTAAGTGCTATTTACATAGGAGACCGGTCCATTATATATCTAACTGTCAGCTAGCTGGGGGGTGCGTAGCGCACCCCATATACGGAAAGGTCACCTACTGATCGGCCCATACATGTTCCGTGGCTAAGCTACTTAACGCTGTAC
>QJNU01000736.1:0-34026 GCA_004154915.1 Monosporascus ibericus | reverse complement strand
ATTTCCATTATTAACCATGGGTTGAATAATGGAAACGTATGATCAACGCGGAACTGTTTTGGAAAAGGGGTTTGATCATCCGGAACCCCTGAATTCCGACAATCTTGCGGAGAGTTAGCATGTAGTTTCAGCTCACTTAAATCCCTACGTATGACATCATAGCGAGGTTTAGCCATGGAGATGATTTACGATAACACTAACACCGACTTACGATTTATGTGAACGTCACCGATAATCACAGACCCTCCGATATTAGCCCCAGGGAATTGGTTGCCACTGCCTGTATTGTTGTTCTGAGTACCCCCAGGGGCATTGAGTTGGGACCCTGGGCCGTGGTTGTTAAAGAATGAGCTCCCGGAAGACGGCCGAGAGTGTTCTGTCTCGGGGTGTGACTCCGCACTCGGTAGGGTAAGGTAGCCGCTCGCTTGTGGTTGCTCGCTTCCCGACAGGTGGCCAGCAGTCTGAGGCCACTGCCGCGACTGGGATCCCGCATCTGCGGGTCTGGTCATTGCCTAAGGTACGTTGGATTAATTGAAGAGGCACTGAGGACGACGCTAAGATAACCGGAGTTGCGCCTGACGAATGTGAGCCTAACCACAGGGGCTGGCAGGTCCGAGGGCTTTACTAGGCAAACACTCCTTCAAAGCCAGTATTTCCGGTGATATGCCGAAAGCAGGGAAAGGAGGAGGTTATCAAAACTTCTTCGTCTCTGCCAGAGAAGGGAAAATGTGCGAGAAGATGCGGAGTCGCCAGCCAGGAACTGGCGAGGACGGCGAAGTGAATCTGCGGGGTATCCTTCGGCGGTTATCGCGTGGCTGAAGGGGCTGGAGGCGGTCAGCTGGGCGCCGCCAATAGTTTCGCGATACTGCGATGGCGCTAAGATGGCCCACCCACGAACGGGCCACCCCATCAACGGGCCACCCCACATTCGCGTTGCGCGTCGATCCACTTACTGATTTCTTTCCTTACAAATACCTTCTTAACAACGCTTTAGAAAATTGAAAAATTTATCTTCTTATTTATCAGAATCTGCGCTTTCGAATGATATGCAGGTCTCAGCCCAATTCCGTACGGCTTAAGCGATTGACGAGGTAAAGCGTGGGAAATCCCTGCGTTCAGCCTCCAAGGGCTACCAAGTTACCAGACAGTATATAACACGCCGTATTCAAGGTGTGCCCATGAAACAAGAGGTTAATGAAACTCGCCAGAAGCTATCACGAAATTAGGAGGAAGTTTTAGCCTATTGGGTTATCGTACAGGGTTAGTTAAGCTATGCGCCACCCCATTCGCGATTCCGCTTATACGCATAGCGCCTCTTAATTAATAACGGCAACCCTGAACGCCTAGGAAAAGGTTGGGTAACCCGATTTCTGCGTCGCCATCCTGAAATTAGGACTCTTAAAGGCAGGACGGTCGATTATAAACGTCTAAATGGCGTTTCCCCGGCCTCCACCTACGTCCTATTCGAACGCTTCGCCCTGCCGGAAATTAAAGCTATCAAGTAAAGGAATTGATATAACGCAGACGAGATTGGAGTAATGGAAGGTATGGGTGAGAACGTTCTCGTCCTCGGAGAAGCCTTTAAAAAAAATATCCTTTTAAAGGATGCGTTTAAAAAAGGGTGGGTTACCATAATCGCGTATATCAGTGCTAACGGGCGCTCGTTGCCGCCTCTCGTAATCTTCAGCGGCGTTAACGTACAACAACAATGGTTTTCTAATTCGGACGATGAAACATACGAAAGCTGGTACTTCACCATATTAGAGAACGGCTGGACGAATACCGAAATCGGCTTAAAGTGGCTTCGCGAGGTCTTTATCCCCCATACCAAGCCCGAGGACCCGGACGAGTGGAGGTTATTAGTGATTGACGGTCATAACAGCCATACCACCGAGGAATTTATGTAAATATATCTTCAAAACAAGATATACATCATTTTCCTACTTGCGCACGCTTCCCATGTCTTCCAGCCTCTTGATGTAGGTGTATTTGCCACCCTGAAGCGGAGGTACCGTTATTGGTTCCGCGAACGCTGTTACGGGCGGGCTTCCGAGGCTATAAACAAGATTGACTTCCTCTGGGCGTTCGCGAAGGCCTGGGAAAAGGTTATAATAACCTCGAAATATATCAAGAAGGGCTGGGAAGTAACAGGTTTACGTTTTATTAACAAAAGGAAGATGTTAAACAACAGGTACGTTAAGGAAGGGGGGGTAAGGGCGAATGCACCCGCCCTAAGATCGATTCGTACCCCAGAACGCCCTGATTTCCTTACCCAGATAGCTGCTTTAAATGTCAAAACGCCTAAATCATTTAGGGAATTAGCCCGGCTCGAGAAATCCCTGGTAAAAGTTGATCCAACCTACGGGAATCTTACCGTACGCCTCTTGTTCCGCAAGTTCGCCAAGGCCCTTAACGATAAAACCGCCAAGCTCTCCGCCGCCGAGGTTTATAACAGTTAATTAATTGCAGCCCTTGAAAAAGCGAAGCCCAAAAAGCGTGGGAAGGTGCAGCCCGAGCCAAATAAGGACTTCGTAAAGATGATCTCGGTTAAGAAGGTGAAGCTAGGGCTGAAGGCCCTTACGAAGGGACGTTCCACCGTCACTCGGAAAAATCAACAGCAAAACGAGCTTTCTGAAAGCGAAGAAGATAGCGAGGTGGAACTGGATTGTATCTTTGTACGCTCTATTTAGTATGGAATCAATTGATTAAGTGATTGTTGAGATATTGTTATTTGTATGGAAGGGTTGTTGTGGCGATGGCTTCAAAAATGGGTGGCCCGTTGATGGGGTGGCCCGTTCGTGGGTGGGCCATCTTATCAGAGGGGAGAAAGAACCAAACAAGTACAATACAGAGAGGCGCGTTTGCGAGTGTTGACACTCGTCCAAAGAGCGAAAGCACCTTAGGCATCAAATTTGGGTGACTGTTGGCCAAGACGAGTCGTTTGAGCGAGGGTTGCATATCAGATGAAAGCAGGGTGCTCAGCTAGTGCCTCCTATTGGACTGACAACATCGTAATGGGGCTCCTCATTGGCTCGCGACCATTATGCTACATTTGGGAAGGGCCCATCGGGAGCTCAGATAGTACCTGTAGTTGGGGCCAAATGGTAGTGCTTGTTTCCGGCGTTTCTATTTGTTAGACACCTCCGCATAAACTTGGCGCCAAACCTGCAGGTCCAGCAATAAGAATCGAGGATGCCTGTGCGAAGACACTGCAGGAGGTGGTCAGCTCCCTCCTGCAAAGGGGAGGGGGAGCTGATATCTTATTTTAAGCACTTCCTTCTCGAGTCCCATCAACTGATCTGATACCTCCCAGAAACACGTCTTCTCCCGCATACCATTATCCCCTATCTCTTCTGTACAAGGATGGCAGACGCTAACGTTAACAGCTTGGTCTCCGACACGATCGCCGTTCTCGAGACCACCACCAGACACTACAATACTGTCAAGGATGACAAGGGCCTCCGAGAGACTTTCCATGAAGCAGGTCGAGGGGTACTCCTTATTGAGAAGGCTCTCCAGACTACCCAAGGGCAACTAGGTGGACGCGACCTAGCCGGAGATCCCCAAAACACCATGTCCTTACTAGAGGCCTGCAACACAAAAGCAAAGCTGTCCGAGAGCATATTCAAGGAGGTCGCTCAAGCACCCGAGACTTCAAGGTTCGAACGTTACAAAGCGGCTGTGCGGCAACAGGGCAAAGGAAAGACGGCGGAGATCTTGACGTTGGGAATGATGAAGGACGTATGCGACCTTGCCGAGAACGATACGATTAAAGCAGCAATGGAACACCAAGTCGCAGGATTGCGTGATGCGATCGACAAGTTGTCAAAGATGGAGCCGTCCGTGCCAAACGAGGGTTCGGGCAACACTTTTATCAGCAACCACGATTCGCGCCAATACAATGCCCCTGGTGGTACCCAGCACAACAATACAGGCGACGGCAATCAATTCCCTGGGGCTAGTTTCAGTGCACCCCTGTATTTTGGCAAGAATCAGCGATGAGAAGGACTGCTTTTTGTTGGAAACCTCCTCATAGTACCCTAAAAGGTAGCTAGGAGCTGAAGACTGCGCCCTCGACAGTATGCGTCATTCGTTGTTGGCTGGGTCGTGATGTCTGGGTAGTGCAAGCAGGCGTTATTGCGCGTTTGGTACCGTGGTCCAAGGACAGTCATATCCTGGACAATGTTGGGTTTAAAGAAATAAATTATAGCAAGATGAAGCAGAAACCAGTGTGACAAAGTACATCTATATCTGATTTGATTCACAACCAAATCGATCAAGCTCTGCCCAGGTATCTTCAGACACATGCCGTCGAGAATCAGCCAAAATGCACAGGCCCACTAAGACTAGCCCCAGTGAATTGATTGCCGCTGCCTGTATTGTTGTTTTGAGTACCCCCAGGGGCGTTGAATTGATTCCCAGAGCCGTAACTGTTAAAGGATGAGCTGGCCGGCTTGTCGATCTGTGCTTCTTCCAACGATCGTGTTGGTTGACTGGGGGGTGAATCCTTGATTTGTGATTCCCACCTGGTCAGCTCGCTAAGCAGCCTTTCGAATCCATTGTCATCCGCGGAGCCAAACCTGACCATGTCGCTATGGTTGGCGTGAATGCTGATAGAACTGTAGCCTTCAAGGGTGGCAGATTCCTTAGACACGACTTTCCCGATCACAGGCAGGGGCAGTTCTTCAAAGAAGCATGTGACCTCAAGACGCCTCCCAGCTTCTCGCAGTTCCCGTATCATCGACCAAAACCTGACCTGAATGGACTCTAGGAACTGGCCATCCGTCTCCAAGATCGTTAACAGCGACTTGTTGGTGGACTTCACGAATCCAAGAGCCGAAGCCGGTATTTTGGCCCAGTCGGCCATCCAGGACCCCTTGTGAGGAGTGCCCATGAATACGATGCCCTTAGTGCAATCGAATATGCCCTGAAGATGCGATTCGGGGTTATTTCGTGAAAGGAGAATGGCCTCCTTGCATATAAGGCCGCCGAGGCTGTGGGCGACGAAAATGAGCGGACGAGACGACGCATCGCAGGAAGCTCTGTCTGTCGTTAAGTCATGTAGGAAGTTCGTGGCATGCTCGATCAGCCGATTTGACCCTGCAACCGACTTTCGTACGATGTGCGCGTCGTAGCCGTAGGTCAGTATGCGAGCATTGCGGAGCCTGGACGGGAGGAGAGTCTTCGGCCAGGGTGTGGATTGTCCGTGGGCAGTCCAGGTACTGTTCCGATCGCCCGTTAAACCGTGGACAAAGTAGATATCAACCGTGGCGTCGGGGCAATCGTGCAACACTTTTACACCGTCGGGAAAGGAAGCCGGCGGAGGGCTGTCGGGAGGTTGTCCGCTTCCTGTCTCGACTGGATTGATGCGCCACGTCCCTTGTGTTCGATCACCTTTCGCCGGATTGTAGGGAGTCTGTGGCTGCTTCCTCTTGGGTCGGCGGAGTAGGAGAATCGCTTTAAGCCTCCGCATAATTCGGGGTACGCTAGGTCTGATCGAGGAAATGCTGAGTATGAAGCGTGGACTGACAATATGGGCCTAGACAGCAAAGCTGGTGAGACCAAGGCCTCATCTACGCTATTATCTCAGCGAGGCCGTTATTTCCCGGCGATATGAGAAAATGTAGGGGAAAACGTAGGCGTTGAAATCTCTCCATCTCCGCCGGAGAAGGGCAAGCGTGCATCAGAACCGAAAGTCGTAGACCAGGACTGTCGGGAACAAAGTGGACCTTTTTTTTGTGGGTTATCGCGGGGCAGGCGAGCTTCGCTGGCGGACTTTCGGAGGGGAACATAGTACAAACGACACTCCAGTCGCGAGAAGACGAAAACAAGCACAACGTGTCCAGCTCAGTCTGCGAGTCTAGCCACATACCTGAGAGAAACCCATGCATCGCCCAGGCTAGCTGGGACATGCGAGGCGTCGGCAGGTCTGGCGATGTCGGGTCACTTACATCGTCCCACTGCAGTCAGCGTACCGGACAAGAAAATGCTCGGCTTTGCGACGTCTGTGCTCCTTTGGTTCGGCCGCGTCTTACGGCAGAATAAGTTTGCTCTGGTTGGTACTCAGCCGTGCGTCCAGGTTTGGCATGCTTTTGTTGGCGGGGCCCAGCTATTGAAGTGGCGAATGCGACCAAACCAACGGAGACATGCGGCATCGTCCCTTTGGCTAAACGGTGAGATCCTGAAGGCGAGACGTTCGCGCGTGAAGGCGATCTGGATCATACGTATGCTGGGTCAAAAAGAAGAAGCGAAAGGCTGGAGCGCGAGAAGATACACCAGATCAATTTGGGATCCTAAAAAGGACAGTGGTGACAAGGTAAGACTAAGAGGATAAGGCAGATCAACCGGGAAAGGAGGAGGTCGAGCTTGACACGAGCCTTGGATTGCAGTTGGACTTTATTTACAAGCAAGATCTATCCATTCACTGCCTTGGCCATAAACGTGCTTCGGCAGCCAAACCGAATTCTGCGCCCCTCGAGCTTACGGCACAAGAACACAAAATCCCAGCATTCAGTTAACTCCGCGACAGTTGCTACCGAGTTTAAACAACATAGTTCATGGGCAGCAGCGATCCGTCCGCTCTCGCTGGCCTCGTACCCAAACTTAGTCTTGAGGTCGACCAGCTTCGAAAAGAAGGTGGGCTTTATCCTATACTACCGGCGCGGTCGTATTCTTTGTAGATGGCATCGACGAATTTGTAAGGCAGCCCTTTCAAAGCGGTATTCAATGTGTTCTCCATCATGTGTTCCTTGCTGCCGCGTCTGCTTGGGCAGCTTCTCGCTTCTCGCCACAGATTTCCCGTGGGCAGTAGCTGGACTGAGACCCTGGGCAGAGGCGGTTGCTCGTCTAGGATGGAGTGGATATCAGTTGCGACCGATAAGGTGCAGTCAACGGCGTAGACGGAGATCTGACGTCGCCAGACTATCTGCATGTCCCCCGGGCGCTTCGGGCGAGACGGAGAGGCGCTCCGTTTCGCTTGGCGGCGATGTACTCTCTCGAGTTCTCTGACACGGGACTCGACGCGAGATTTCTCGAAGAATCTCGGACAATCGCTCGGGTTAGATCATCGTACCATTCTTGGGTGAGGTGCGAGGACACACCAATATACGTTGCCGAAAGTTGACCTCAGCAGCTAAGCCTTGTCGTGCGAGCTGCTTCGCTTCCCCTCTTCTCTGCTTACGAACTAATAAACGCCAAGAGCCAAGAACGAGACTAAGCCCAAGAAGGGGACAGAATGCACACGGAAAGGAACATAATTATTACGAGGTTACGTGATACTCACTGAGGAGAGAGTGAGCGCGGCCATGCAATCACTAAGATCGGCCAGCGAAGACGGCCTCTGCAACCTGTACGTGGTGCTGGCTACGAACCTGCTCGTAACGGCCTCGTCATTACTGAGTAGAGCCGATGCAGAGACGCAATTCAGCAGTTTTCACAATAGCGAGTACGAAATACCTCGGAACTCTAACACGATCAAGCAGAAACACACCCCCTTCCTATGGCCACAACGGCCTATACGGATAAGTCGGGCCTGCCCCAAGGCCCCTTGATGCCGTGGAGGTCCTGTGACCATGGGAGGGGAAAAGACAAACGAAACACCACGAGCATGCTGCATAACACACGGCTACGCGGTCGACAGCGATGACGACGGTAACGGGCTGTGGGATAGTCTTACTGTTGAAAAAGAATGAGAGGACTACCCAGTCCTTCATGGATGTCCGAGCTTGAGCCAGAGCAGATTTCATCAGCGTCGACTTCCCAGTCCCGGGCTTTCCCTTAACCCAAAAAAACCCGCGATAGTCAGGAAACTTGCTGAAGCTAAGCCAGTCGAGGTATTCGTCCTTTTTCGTCAGCCACTTACACATCTTCGCGTGAGCGCTCTTGGTATTCATGTGGCGTGCGTCGATTTGGTCAAACCTTAACGAATCCCGCAGCTGTTGCTGTTGCTCCGGGGTGAGCGAGGGCCTTATATTAGGAACTTGATTTCTCGGGTAGCTTGGCTGTCATTCGTCGGAGGGCGGCAGAGACCTTCTTGTACTCGACGTCTTCAGGATTGGGGGGACGGGTTCGTTCAGGAGTTCCCATCAAACACCAGTGTTCCGTTTTGGCTTCCTGAAAGCTGTTGTTGTCCGCCGATTATGACGGGCACACCTTTGATCAGTTTCGCCATGGCTCCGTCCGTCGTCTACGAGACCCTCTGGCAGGGTCTTCCTTCCATCCTCCCCACCACCACGACGATCATCACCACCAACCCCGAAACCTGTCGCACGAATGGCAAATCCCGTCTCTCCCTGATCCGGCGCACATGGCTCTCCCGATAGTAACGAAGACTTTTTGCGATGCGTCGTCGAGGGGGAGGCGCGTCCTGATGTTTCGCTTGGGTTTTTTTACCAGCGGAATCCATTCGTCTAATTGGAAGAGTCAGTTAAGCGCGCCTATTACATAGGGCGAGCTTTAAGAACGATTACATGCCTGCACAGACGGAATAGCGGAGTAAGTTAAAATAGGAAGCCCCTTCAATTAATCAAATGTGTAAAATTTATCTCCCTTCCTCTCTTCTGGCGCCGGCGTTAAGCAGATAAACCAGTTCGCGGGGGATCGGACGTCGCAACATGTTTGGCATGGTCCGTCATCGAACGGACTAGATCGACCGTAAACTCGGGTACCTTTTTTAATAAAGTCTCCCAGCCTTCTAAACCAGACACATCCTCAAGTACACAAACCGCGAAATCCGCTATGAGTTGTCGCACCTGACATCCCTCGCCCGTACCATGCCTGTACACGTAGTGGACGAGTCCCCCAAATTGAGGGACGAACGTTGACGGCGAAATGGCCCATTCCGCCAGCTCGTAAGCTAGGTAGAATAAAGCATTATCCATAAGTGAGTTTACGGCGAATCTATCGGCAATGTTCCACATCTTGACGTGGCCAATGATTTGCTCGAGGCATTTTGTCTTGGGGTCCGCCCTTGTTCCTTGAAAGCCACGCTTGGCGCAGGCGTCTTCAAGGGCATATTTCGACAAGAACGTCGAGATAAGAGCGCGTTTTTTGCAAGGATTGCAGTTGTACCCGATGAAGCTGGCGTTGCCGAAAAGAAGGGCCGTTCCGTGGGACGCTGCGGGAAGTGAACCAAATCCGCCAGTTGACGAACCAAATCCATGCCTAGCGGAGCATCTGTAGGACATAAGAGAATAGCGATTGAAAAAGCTGCTAGACCCGGAAGAGATGCTCTCCAAGTCGTCTTTGATTGATTCGCCTCCCTTAGTGAGGCTTGCATAAGAGCCGGTGTAGACGAACTGGGCGAAACGCAGAAAAACGTCGGTCTCAACTTTTTTCCAGGAAATGCAGCTTTCTGAAGATCCCTCCGCGCCGCTACGGACCAGGGCGTCGAGTGGGTCCGACAGACGGGACACGAAGCCGGGATGGAGGTAAAACTCCGCTCCCTCGTGACCGACAATGAATTTGACCGGTTTGACCCGAAGTCTAGCTGCATTAGAGAAGGTGACTTCCTTGATAGTTAAAGGGCCCTTACTGGTCTAATTGCTCTGGCTCCCTGAACGGGCCGATAGTCCGAGGGGGGGCTTCGAGCAGCATAGTGCACCTCGAGTTAATAATGGTAGGCTTTTGTAGGAGAGTAAAAATGGGGCAGATGGAAATGCAGGAATAAAGCGTTGGCGTAACAATCGAAGGAAGATGAATTGAATGCTGAATGTTTCACCGACTTATTCGGGGATTGCTGAACAATTTATAGAATGACATCCGCTGATCTGATTAGCAAAGTCGTCCGCAATACGGGAGCGGAGACTGACTCGGCGCAGTCCGGTTACTACTTTCCAAAATAACCTCCAGCAACTTGTAAGCGCCGTGGCGTACCGCCCGGAGCACCCACCCACCGTCGCCGGATCGACCGTGGCTTATTCCGGTGGCGCCGGTGTAGCGCTCCGTTCGAACGCCGGCACTACAACCTTATTATAGCTAATGTTTCTTTTAAACATTTTGGGAGTCGAAAGAGCTTGCTATGCGGGTTACGAAGGTCTGCGATCGAGGAATCAGCAAGGAACATTTCGTTTTCATAAGGGATGCATTAACTCCGTCTTCGCAACGGAAAGATGTTCTCGTTAGCGGCCGAGCTCAATCTACGTTGCAATTACTGTACATTTACATGCTAGCATTGTAGATTAATGCAAGAAGTCTTTTTTAAGGCACTGGGTATAATTGTTGCAGTGAGCGTTTGTAGTTCTCGGGTTTTTTAAACAATCAAAATTGAAAAATTAAGCTTAAGCGCTCGCCTAGAACGCTATAAAATGAAATGCACCCGTTTCTTGAAGTTTCCCGACCTCATTTGCAGCACCTAAAAGCAAAAATCGGTGTCACCCCTGCTGCACTAAAATAAAGTCTAGGCACAAACCATGCGTCTTTGTCGTACTGGGTACTTTAGTAGGTCGGTACTTTATTCTTGGATGAAATACAGTGCCTTTTTCTAGTTCGGAGACCGTCATTGACCCACTTCTTTGAAGCTTGCTTTGCTGAGTACAATACACAGGGATATTTTCTGTTAGTTGCCTCCACAGGCCCAGTTGTTACCATAAGCGGTTAAGAAGTAGAGTTCCAAAGAAATTGTAAGGGATAACATGAGCCACTGTCTTCCAGGTCGACTTTAGTAGCTCATGAGAGGATGAAGCATAGCGAAACTGCTAGATTATATCCATTCCCATGTGTTACATGGCAACTTACATCGACGTACGAGTGGATCGGATGCAGCCAACTAACAAAAAATACCCTTGCGAATTGTTGTTGAACACAGCGTAGCCTTAGATTGATCGCATTGGTTGTTGTATTCATCTTGGAGCCCTTCTGACCGCGTCGGTCAGGGCTCATACTAATGGGTGTGGCTGGTGTAATCCCCACCCTGAGCCACAGGTAATCCCTGTGGCGTCCTCTATCTTAAGACCCCTGATATCCAACAATTGTAGCACCGTTACAGTATCATTTGCTTTCACTTGGAGACTACTTCATCGCCACTCTTATGGAAAGCCCTTACAATACTACAGTAAGTAACGAAATATTGTGGTACGCAACAGGACATTTATTTTGTAAGCCTTTAATAGGACATAGAGGAATCATCAGCGAAGAATTCTAGGTTCCTTAAATTGTGGATACTGGCATGTAACTATTAAGCCCACCGAGTGGCGAAGAAGGACGGATATACTTGGGACAGCATCGTGCTTGGAGGGGACCGGACCAAACTATAGATAACACAGGATCATGCACAGAGAACAAGCTAATGCGAATGCAGACATCGAATGGGAATTAATTCAATTGCGGTGAATTAGGTACAGTATGAATAGATTGTCCAAGTGCGCGTTGCAGTTTTCGGGTGGCAAGATGCGAGTGCGGAGTGCATAGGGGATGGATGCGATGCCGCTAGCTATCGACGCAGTAGCTGTTCGAGTAACTGGGTTCGGAAAGGCTCTTCAGCCATCAAGAGCTTGAAGAACTCCACGGCTGCCACAAGAAGTTGCTGTCGATGTCGCTCCCTTGCTGGGTCTTCATGGCACGGCTGACATTGACCATAATCGCGATCACACATAAGAACGTCGCCATCAGCGTCTCCCTGGGATCCATCATCCACCAGCGACATGAACGCGTTGTTGTGGGCTTTTCTTGCTGATTTCCTGGCCCGCATAACGATTGTGGAAGACGGGAATTTGTAGGTCTGGGTAGGTCTTCTACGGTAGGGTAGACTGTGGGCTGGCCGGCGGTTTTATCGTCTTCTCGTAGGCGGGTTATGACCTGGAAATAAGAAATGACTTCTGGCTTCGTAAAACGAAAGATGCGCACTACGCCCTTTCTGCCACGGTAAATTTGATTTTTTATTAATATTTATTATTATTATTATTATTATTATTATTATTATTAACGTACCACACCAGCTCCCCGCTCACACCAGCTCGCCGCTCGTTTTTTAACACTTTACGACAACAAACTCAAATAAGTCAACCATAACACATCAAATCAATTAAAATTAATCGGATTCTTTATCGCTAAACGTCTCTACAACTTCCTGACAAGTACGCGCATTATGTCCAGGCTTGCCGCAGACGCGACATCGCCGTTCCCTCGTCTCAACCCTCTTACGACGACCACCTTCAACCGCTGTTGGCTGCATTTTTTTACCACCCCCTTCCTTTTCGGCCAGAAGAGCTTGTCCTTTTTGTATAGTAAGTGTCCCTCCTTCTTGAAGACGTTTGTTTTTGGTCCTCCGACGCTTGCTTAAAATATGGTTCGTTTCGCGTAATTAGGCGGTTTCTTTTCGAAAAAGAGTAACTTCGTGCAAAAGTAATAAGTTACTTTTTGTCAAAAGATTAACCGATTTTATCATTTTTGTCGGCGAGCTACCCTAATGATTTTTAATCCTCTTTTGTAAATAACGTCCTTGCTTAGTTGCTTTATAGATATTTGTAAGGATTTTCGCGGGAAGGGAAAGATTAAAACCGGCGGAGGTAAGCGGTAAGACCGTTGGTATAGGTATAACCGGAAGAATTTCCAATTCGGAAAGGACGTTATTAAGATTAAATGGAATAAGTCCAGCTTTTGCAAATCCGGATTTAATGTTATCGGACGTTATGGTAACTTTAAACGCGTCGTAAAAACCGGCGAGGAAATCTTCTTTCGCGATATGGGTATGGTAACGTCGTATTAAACCTTCGATATAAAGCGAATAAACGCGTTTTAAAACGGAGAAACAGGAAACGTCGAAAGGTTGGAACCGATAAGAGGAATGCGCGGGCATATAAAGCGTAATAATGCCGTTATTCGCGCAGTATTTTTCGAATTCGATCGAATGATGGCTTTCGTGGCCGTCGAAAATAAAAAAACGTTTGGTTCCTTTCGTACGCGTTTATATATGCTTATCAAAATATTAAATTCATTTTAAACCTAATTCGTTTATTATCCAACCATTAAAATTAGTACCGACTTTCCAATCGGTTAGCAATAAGTTATTACGATACCAGGAACTAAGGTAAGTTTTTCCCGCCAAAATAATAAATGGCGGTATAGCCCAATTTTGCGAATTAACAGCCTGTATAACTATAACCTATTCCCGATTACCTTATTACGCCTGTTTAGGTCTTTTACGTCTTTTAGCATTTATAATTACCATGCCCGATACCATAAAAAGCCCCATTAAAAAGCCCGTCTCGTCGAAATTGTAAATATCCTCTTTTGTGATGCCGTATTTTGCGATTGTAACCCGAACGAATTCGAATTACTTACGAAATACCTCTGGATTTTCGCATAATACTTTTTAATAATCGATTTTCCGATTTAAACGCGTTTGGAGCTTTTTTTACCGTTTAACAAATCTCGACGCCTAATTAACCCCGATACGTTTTGTAACGCGTTAAGCGAGTAATAAATTCGCCATATCTTTAACATGCTAAAGCCGGACAGGAAACGCTCGTGCATTTAGGTTAAGGATACGGTCGACAATTGCTTTTTCTTCGGTTGGCGTTAATTTTCGTAAATTAAGGATAATGTCGGCTCGGGAAGCTATACCGTTGTATCGGTCTCTTAAGGTAAATTCGGAAACGTTATATATCGCATGAAGACGTTTATAATTAAGTTTCGGGTTTCGATTTTTAGCCTGAACGGCTAGGTTCATTCTCGCTTCTTTTGTAAGCCGTTTCATGTTATTGGTGTTAAAAAATGAATGATTAAAGCTATATGGTTAAAATGGTAAAAAAACGAGCGGCGAGCTGGTGTGAGCGGGGAGCTGGTGTGGTACGTTATTATTATTATTATTATTCAGTTTCAAACTACCTTACGTTTAGCTCACTGGGGCCACATGCTGGTTTTTTTATTTATTTTACTTTTCATTTCTTCCGCAACAGACCAAACGTGAAAAGCCCTTGTGCATGCAGAATAAGCTGTTAAAAAAAAGGCACGTTTGATGGGAATTTTCAGTTCCTCGTAAGAGTTCTGGCTTTCATTCGGGCCGGTGAAATGAACAGTTTGACTCTCGCACCTTTCAAAGTCTCCAGGGCCTTCCAATATTTTGTTAAGATGGTTTTACATAGCTTTCTATGTATCGCGTTATTTAGGAACTTGTCCCTTATTCTGTGATAGAGAGGCGGAGGTTAGTTCGGCTATTAGGGGCTTAGTGACCTTTTCGGGGCTTTCAAAGTTTCTGGTTAGTGGGGATCTCAGTGGCCTAACAGACCTTTCCAGATTTTCGCTTCTTTTAGCATTTTGGGAAAGAAGCCTCTACGTTTCGCGAATGATGGTGCAGGTTGTTATTTCAGACATTTCGTTGATCAGACTTTTAAAATTTCGAAAAATTTCGAGTCTTTCGATACTTTGCTGGTTTATAAATAAGACGTATATTTTTTCAGACTGTGTCTGTTAGGCGTTGTTAGTGGGGCTTCCGTGGCAATCTAACTTTTGTTCAGCTTCGATCCCCTTAAGATCATGTTCTTCCAAGCGGCTGAATGTAAATAGTACATATTGTTTTTGGTAGGGGAAAAAAACCCTCCGGATGATGCAAAATGAGAAATCACGAGAAAAAGAGACAGACTCGAAGGCGTGTCTGCATAGTAATTGCACCAACCTCATTACGGAGTAGGTTGTGAATAAGGTCCCTACGTGGCTAGTACCTGCTGTATAGTAGCGCGCAGTGGGTTGCGTAGTGTGGTCAGGATGAAAGCTAGAAAAAGTCTGCTGTTGCTCCAGGCGACGGCAGATTCAATCCCGTACCATGTTGCACATATGATCGCACACAATGCCCCACCCAACGTCCCGCACGCTAGACCTGAGGTCGGAGAGCTGGAGACCTTTCGTGAAACGACCTCACAAAAAAAGTCGCTCCACAACGTCATGCACGATAGCACGCACAATGTGTCGTACAATGTGTCGTACAATGTCGCGCACAATGTCGCGCACATGATTGCATACAATGCCACGGCTGCTAGACCTCAGAGGTGGGTACCTTTCGTAAAACGTACTTACAAAAGGGCCTCTCCACAATGCTACGCACAACGGCACGCACAACGGCACGCACAATGTCTCGCATAACATCACGCACACGAGAGGTCGTCCTGCATAATGCCATGCACAATGTCGTGCACAATGTCATACCCAATGTCGCACCCAATGTCGCGCACACAGGCGTGCTTACAAGGGATCTCTCCACAAGGCCATGCACACAATGTTCCTCACGTACCTATCCAGCAGGTCATTTATCGTAGCACTACAGAGTATATTGATCGAATTTTTATCACGTATCTTATGCACACCGCTTCGCAGAACACACCGTATACTGATCCGCACGCCATCCCTGAACCTGCCCTCCGCAGACACTGCTGCTGGTCCACCCCTCTTCATTAGCAAGGCTTGGGCTAGGCATTCAGATGCAGGCTCTCCGAGTCACACGGGATGCCCCATCGAATATCCTGCTCAGCCTTTATTTCTAATTGTTGAAATAAACGCATATAGTCGCCTGGGGCACTTGCGATTGTGTAACTAGCGAGTGATCCCAGAACAGCATTGTGAATTCTCTTGAAATTCCGGCTAGTTGCGGGTTAGCCTCGGGCGTCTATGATGGGGCGAGAGTCTTACACGATCCCTTCGGCCGCTTCCGTGTAGATCATCAAAAAGAAAACGGATGGGCCAGCCAGTTGTTTCCAGCGCCTGGCAAAGCGACGGACCTCGATGAGCTTGTCCTTGCCCAGAGCAGGCAAGGCTGATGATATCACGCGATCAGCAATGGTGATGTTACGGACCTTCTGGCCATGTAGGCCTTGTGCTCTTTCGAGCTGAATTAACACTTCTAGGTAGTCAAAAAATTCCAGGAGGCGAACATGGGCCAGCCTCCTGAACACCGTAGATTCGGAACCAGTCGCATCGACTATTTTTTGGAACGCGCCAGTGACCTGGGGATCCGAACTCGAGAGGTTCGTCGGCAGCGTAGTCTCTTTCACGAGAGCCACCCACTGGCGAAGAACAATGCCGTAGTTGGCAGCGATTTCCTGTAAAGTGTCACCTCGTACAAGAGCGCGTGAGAGAGCTTCCAGATGCTCCGGTAGCTGCGGCCTTGGAGCGTTTTCTGTAGGCTGTTGTTGGCCATGAGTGTTAGGGTAAGCAGCCATGGTTAAAGATTCATAAGTGTCCTAGTTAATTTTCATCCAGAGCCGTTCTCTGTCTTTCCTATATACGTCGAGAGGCAAGTGTCATGCATGCGCGCCTAGTGACTGATTATTTACGACGATTAGGAATCTGAAAATAAATTGTTATGGCCTTAGGGCGTGCATATCAAGAAATAAACTTCCTAGCCGCTCCCCCTTCGGAGATACTAGGTAGCCGCCTGGACATCGGCAAAAGAATCGGAAGCAAGAACCGCTGGACGAACACGATGTCGGTCTCCCCACTGTTGCTGAAGGCGGACGGGGTGTTCCACTGACCTCTACCCCGTCAGCGTACTTCCGAATATATCCGTGGTGTGGGGCGGGAGGCCTGCCCGGCATTCCAGAATTAGACATTCGGACTGGCCGACCTTTAAGCGCTGTGGCCTGTCGACCGGATGCCGGACTGCCCCACTATCTCCTGTGGACCGACGCGACGAAGCACGGGCTTTCCGATTGTCCCACTTCTTTCGGCCAGCCGGCGCTCTCTCTCCACCCCTCCTAATTGTTGAACCGATCTGCGATGCGACCGTCTAGACACTCAAAAGCTGTGATACGTGTAGGGCCATGGCAATATCGTCCTTGATATGTGCACATGCACGGGCACGTTATGTCGAGATATTTCTTGACACGCTATCAACTCCGTCCACGATCACACGCGAGGAAATTTTCAAAAGGTGGGCAGGACAAGCCGGAAACAGTGGGTCCGCGCGGCGATGGTCGGTACGCCACGGCGCTTACAGTACCCACAGACTACCGCCGGGCCCACACGATGTGCGTTTCCGCAGACCGAAGATAAATTGAGGGCAAATTCCGTCCATATTCGAGAAATAGCGCATTGTACTCCATCCCAGAATTTTGTTCTTCACCTTTGTCTCTCTTCTGCAAGCACATTGATAACCACTCATATCCTGCATAACGACCATGCCACTTGACGCCGTCAACACCATCCACCCGTTTGCGGACGCGGAGCAACTAGACCTGTATGTCCCTGAACTTCTTGAGAAAAGACGGTGCGGCTAACATCCATAGAATTCGAACTAAGCCCATCAAATTCATTATCGGCTGCGAAAATGCAGAATTCTACCTGCAACCAGGGTTTGTGTCCCGTCTGTCTGCCCCAATGGACGCCCTGATCCGCAATGGCGTTAAGGGACCAGGCGGGTTTTGTGTGACCTGGGACATCGACGTCGATCTTTTCCTTCGGCTCGTCCAATTCGTCTACACCGGTTCTTATACCTGTCTGGTGGGCAAACTGGACAAATATATCGGGATCGACGTCTTGCCCGAGTCTGGTCCGTTTGCGGGCGAAGCTTTCAAATTGCCTTACTCCCTTGCTTCTTATGAGCTTGGAGCGAAAACCTGGACTGGGACGCCTTGTATGTTTTCAGGTCATCAGGGTTCCAGTCTCTTTAAACCCGCGAGGAAGCGCAAGTCGGAGGCCGTGTCTTGCGATTGTGGTCCATCCCAGACGCGCATATCCCTCATTTCGGCGTTCATGTCAACCTATATCCATGGCCAGGGACGCTTGTTTTTCAGACCTGAGCCGACAACTCAGGTCGACGAAGCACTCCTTTGCCATGTTCGCATGTGGGCCTTTGCCGAGAAATATGCTATCAAGCAACTCGCAGATGTGGCCTCCTTTCGGTTGGCCTACGAGCTGGCGCATTGGACCATTTCGGCGACCACGTTCGTTCCCATCTTCTCGAAGCTTGTCCATCACACGTATGCGATTTGCAAGACCGAAGCGGGCGGCTTAAGGCAACTAGTCGCAAGCTATGCGGCCTGCGTGGGCGAGGATATCGCCGTCTTGGAAGGGTGGGAGGCGTTGCTCCAGGACGTGCATGGGTTCACGTTGGATCTAGTCCAACAGATGATGGCACGTCGAAGCAGCGGGCATGGCAGGGTTCTTGAGCCTCCGCCAAGTCGAGAAGGTGCTTTGTTCGGGCGTGGTGGGGTTCTTGAGCCTCATCCGCCGAGTCGCGAAGGTGCTTTGCTCGGAGGGGGCCCGATTGATTAGCAAAGCATTTGGCATGTCTGATATGGGAACGAGGATGACAGGACGGGGTGTGGATGTTGATGTTGACCGCCGTGGGCGATGGACGTAGGGACCTGATTGCCGGTGTGGTTGTGTGCAATAGGATGGACGGGCACTAGACAGCTAGTAAATCCAGCGGCTAAGACGAGCTAATGGCTCTATGAATACACTACTGCATCGTGCCTGGACAAAGCTCTGCGTCTTACTAGTGAAAACGAATCCCTGACAGTATGGAAGCGCTGAATAACGGTCCAGCCCTTTCCATTTAGCGCCTATAGCATTATTCACCTCGAGCTGGATTGCCACCCATACTTGAAACCGGTCCTTTGTAGCGAATCCCCTAAGCACCCAACCCTCTCACCCCTGTCCAGATAAGTACGTGTAATGTCCCTTGTCATCAATTCGGTTTCGCCCTCAAGTGTTACTTGAAAGATCTCGAAAGCACCATGATAGATTCGGACATATTGATACATAGGTTTCCCTATGCTGTTCTCAGTTGGGCAGCGCTTTGTCTAGTTAGTATTTGTGGAGATTTTAGGCATATGGAATTGCTGCAAACCTTGCCAATTAGAAGTGAAAATTTCACATGAGTGAGAGACGGCCTGATAGACATGTCGGCGTGTTTATATAGAATCGAAGTAAATTCGAAAAGAAATTCATTACGATATAAGTCGGTTACTTGAAGAAGCCATTTCAAAATACGGAACAGCCTTGCCGGATGGTAATGAGCTGGCTGCAAGTCCAGTGGAATGGAAATGGAGTGCATTGAAGCGAAAGTAAACTGGAAAGTCCGTGAAGCTATTGGGTCACGAAGAGCTTGATACACCCATTCGCATAGTGATCGTTTGACTCTTCGATGCAAGCTCGATACGTCGCGACTAGGGGTCTGGTTGAGGATTTCAACACGAGTTTCCCCTCCAAGTATCCTTGGTGTATTTTGCGTCATGTTGGAAGAGGCATGGAGGGACCGAAAGATCAGCCACCGCCTTGTTTACGTGCAAGGCGTACTATATACTTGCGGCCTTACGTAACCTTACGTTGCCGTATCACTTTCATGCTGCCCGTACAACATGAGCTGGATGTAACGCTATCCTCTTAATTTAGCAAGGCTGCACCTACGTCACCTGATTAAGCAGAACGTTTAATACTTAACTTCCCCTTCGCGACGCCGTAAAGCGGAAAAGGAACGACCTGATAACTTTGGTTCAAGAGACACGCGAAGCTGGGACGTACACGCGCCCCATTGGTTACAGACAGGCCCGAAAATAAAGACTCTAATAAGGGGCAGTGTGCCAAATCATATTCGATAATTTGCCTGCTGAGTGTTGTAATTGGTTGGTTGATAACCCGGCGATGGGCTCATACAGTAACCCTTACCTCACTGTAGATGCAAGCTCCGTGGGGTCCACCATGTCAAGTATAAGATCCTCTTGCAAAGGGTATTGCACATGGCCTTAGACGAATCAACAACCATGTCTGCTTATCTTTCGATATCAGGATGTGGCTGGCATCCGTCGATCGGGTCAGTATAGAAATCAGCGCTAGGTTGCACTTGAACGATGACACCCTATTCCAGCCCCCAATGCCCTTCCCCCGCACCCCTTGTCGGATGTATTTTTCTTAACCTGCTTGTAACAACCCTCCCCAGCCAGAGCCAATTATGTGCAGTACCACCGGTATGGTAAGGTCTATGATTGGTCTTCAAGGTTGGGGGGGAAGGTGGGGCGCATAATCAGGTCATCATGTGACGATCTCGTACGAAGCTCGCCTTGGCATTCCTACCACAATGATGCATCCACCAATAGCGACGTCGGTTTTCTATATAACAGCTCCTTTCAAACCATAATGAACCAGGATATTAATTAATAACGACTTTATCCTCCCTGGTTTCTAGCTTGCTAACCTTCCTATGGCGATTGAACTTTGCTCTACCGTATCTTAATTCCGCCCAAACCGAATGACTGAAATGCGTGGGAGTGACGCATTACCCGTCTGCCCTTTTGCATACAATGTAAGGGGCTTGCTAATAACTCAAGCCCGAGAGATTGCTGATACATCTCACGACTTGGAAAGCTCTAGAGACATCGATGTTGGCGCGCCAGTGTCGGCGTCAGCACCCAGTGCGACTGATGAAGAAATCCTCGAACATTGTGGGTTAACTACATTGGGATGGCCCTGTAGGAAAGTAATTTCGTTCTCGCATCCTTTTCTTAGATGACCTCTTAGGAAACCGCTCCGAGCACCCCCTTGCTCCCCGCTGCATGAATCCAACCAACGCATGCATGCGCCTGAGGGCTCCTTACTTGACTTCCTAGGAAGCCGCTTTGCGCTACCCCCTTGCTCCCTGCCCCATGAACACAACCAACGCGTATGAGTTCATGCGTCTAAGGACTCCTTGCTTGACTTCCTAGGAAGTTAGTTAACACATCCCTCTTGATTCTGTCAACCTCTGACCAGGTGTTTCGGTCCTGCCGGGTTAGCTCGGGTAGCAAAGCTGCCACGCTGAACTGGATGGTGCCCTCCTGTTTTCCTTTCGTTGTCGTTGGGCTTTCCGCTGCGCCATGCCGTAGCGCTTGCATAGAGGGCTCAGGTGTATGCCATGTACCTAGTACCGTTCATGTGCGCCGTGCCGAACCCATCATCCGGCTTTGATGGAGGGAGTATCGGGCGAAAGGAGCGATATTCCTGGCTAATATTGTGATAGATCATAACAGCAAAGCGTAATGGGCATCGGTAACGGGTTACATGCGCTGCAATACGCTATTTTAAGGCAGAGAGTCGTAGTTCCGTCAGGTGTGATTACATTTGCTTTCTTATTATGCTTACTGAAGTTGAATTTTTAGATGTCACCAGTAAAGGAGGTTACGAGAGATACCTTCCAGGCACATTAGATTCGGCGGTGAGGTTTATTAATAGAGCAGACCAAGTATGTTGGCTCTTAAATGATTTCGCGTAACACGCTTCCAAATTAATCATTCAGAAGCATCGACCAAAGCAGCCAATAAAAGGAGCTTATCCATACCGCGAGAAATCAGAGGGAAGCGAAAGCTCCCATTCGTGTCAATCGACAGAGACGCAGATCATGCATAAAAATAACAGCATTGACATCCAGGGTATATTTCCTAATGGACAGTTGGTACTTTATCCCATGTATCAAAACCCACTCTTCCCCTTGGGGACGATAAAAATTCCACTTGGATAAAGTCCAGTATATAAACCCCGTCGATGAGACAATGAAGGTCGTATCTAAATGTCGATCGATTCTACTATATGGCTCTTCCGCCCTTTGCAAGCGTCTTT
This sequence comes from Monosporascus ibericus, assembly GCA_004154915.1. Lineage (NCBI taxonomy): Eukaryota > Fungi > Ascomycota > Sordariomycetes > Xylariales > Monosporascus > Monosporascus ibericus. Next base: position 12,507 of record QJNU01000736.1, on the reverse strand, counting down.
CAATGGCTTTTCATTCAGCTGTCCCTTATCCATATTATGGAACTTGGGGTTTCTGGCTATAGCAACTGTAAACTGTTCAATATGAAATATTGATCACACCATGAACTACCTGCCATTTCCTAGCTGCTTTATTAGAGATTACCTTGATCAAGATACTGTTTCGAACGAAGCAGGCTTTCCGATTGATGCGTATAATAACTACATCGCTCATACCGCCGGCCAAGCAACCTCCCTACCCCTGCACGAATCCGAACATTCCAGACTATGAGACCCTGTCATCACACACTGAAGCATATATGGCTGAAGAAGAGGATGTTATCAGGTTGACCTTCTAAGAGGTCCTTTCTAGAAAGAGAGGTTGCGAGACCTCCTTAAATACACATAAAACAGCTGTATCTGAGAGGGAGCGATACCGGGGCCTTGAATAACGGTGGAAGCGTGCAACCGAAAGGCGTTCACTAGTTGCAACGCTAGCTAAGCCATTGCGCAGGCAACAGCCCTAGCCTTTAGTAGGGTCTGACACAGACGCTGCAGCCCAGAGGCTTTTCCACCGTATAAAGTATTTAAATATGATCAACCCGAATGCGTAAGACTCGAATGGAAACGTTCGCAGCATATAAATAGCACTTATAGAGGAGCAGAAGGACAAGATAACTATACCGACAAATGCTTCTGTCCTGCCTAAACAGCAACTTGTATCTCGATGCGGGGGACTTAGAGGATGGCGAGGCCTGATATACAACTATTTAACCTTAACCGGGAAGGTCTACCTAAGACGAGGCAATTTGTGATAAGTAAAGAAGGTTTGGTATAAAGGTCTTCAGATAATATTAGTTGCTAGTCTATCAAAAGCAGGGATGCATGACGTAAGTAGCTAGCTTGTAAGGCTAGTACGAGAAATAAATTCTCTGAATGGCTTCTACGGATACACTTATGTGGGAAGTATGTTTGTATCATATATGCGCTTGGTCTCAGTGCTTGCCATCACCCTTAACGAGTGCGATTAGCACGGTCGATGTCCTCTCAGAGTCCTCGATCCGAGCACATATATCATCGGCGGCAGAGAGCAGAGGAGTGGGTCTGTAAGTGGGACAAGGCCGATGAGGCTCAGCGGGAATAGCCGAGACCCACCATCAATTAGTGTACATACACCACCCACTAGCCATCCACTAATACGCGTATCTACGGTCCACAAGAATATGCCCTCCATCCACTAATCTTTACTAAAATGTACGTACACCACCCACTATAACCACTAAACCTAACCACTCGGGCCTGTACGCTCTGCGCACGCGCCATTAATTTGTTGGAGCGGTTGGCTTTCCCGCTGCCGCAAGGCATTTATCTCCACCTTTGGTTTTGCGAGCATGTATGGATGTTTGTACACGGCTTTTGCGCTTTTATAACTCGGAAAATGCCTCGTCGCTATAGTTTGAAATTACGAATTGGTAAACAATTTTAGGCAAGACATTAGCCGGGAATGGTTAATTCTACCTACCTTTATTCTAAGACATTTTCGCCAAGTTGCTAAGCGATATGCGAACCTTCAGTCTGATCAATTACTTAACCGTCGGAAATTTTCATAGTCGATGCTTAGCTTGCAACGCCATACACAAGCCGCGTTCATCAACCGGAAATGATGAGCGGATGTGGGATGCTTTCGGCTCCCACCCCATTTGTTAGCCATTGCTTTTTGCTGAGAGTCCGCAGCAACTTCTGCCAAGGCTTTTTCAATGTGATGCTCCTCATCAGGTCATATTTCAAATTGCAGCTTCAGAAACGTTGTGTGGGTTGAGATATTGTAAATTGTTGATAAAGCGGTTTGGTGTTGAAGGAGGGGAATTCTAATTCAGGAAGTGGGTGCACCCCCGCTAGATAGGAAAGTCGGGCATTTCATCCAGTGCAAAGCTCGGTAGGTTGGGTCGGAGCCAGAGTGGCTGCTTGGTAGAGGTTCCGGAGAGGTGGGGCGGATTGAGAACCTGGCGGCAGTCGTACTGTGTTGATATGCAGAGATAGAACAAGACCGATAACCGTAACACTCGCCGTTAGCGGGGAAGTGACTGCATACCCCTGGGCCTAGCAGTTCGACGATGTGGAGTGTTATGTGAGTGAAAGGGGTCCAGATGGCGAATCGCAAAATTGACAGCCCAGTTGCCTGGCGTGCCCAAGGTGCGCGGCTTGGATACTACCGGGAGGTGGATTGTGGTGGGTCGACTCGGCTTGGGCATTCATCGATTCGCCCCCGCGCTCCGGTGGCCTGGTGGCCGGGCCTGCCGTCCAATCATGGGTCCGTACGACCGCCTCCTCGTCCGTGCCAGCCTAGTATTCCTGTCTAATGTGACAAGCAAGAAACAATGGCGCATGCGTCCACTTCTCCGCTGGAAAGTACATGCGCTGTTCGCAATTAACAGAGAGCCATGCGGTGGTCCAAGCATCTGCTAGATTACCTCGACGCGTTTTCACGTGACCGGGGACGCGTACCTGCCGTGCACGGTTAACGCAACTAGCTCGCAGCACTGGAATCTAGCCCCAAAGGAAAGGACCAAATCATCGGACCATCGACGACATGGACACCGTCTTGCCGTCGCGGAGAAGGATTTCACGTCCGTTATCCCTGAATGCAATGGCGGGTAAAGTTCCCTCAAAGGAGATTATTCTAGGTAGATACGGATGCTATAAGGGAGCAGAATAAGGAAAGGGGTCTTCCTCAAGTTCCGGAGCAAAACGGCCCGATACCCGGGCCAGCTTTTGGACTCGGAATATGCCAGTACATGGTATGGGATGGTACGTTATATCCCAGTCCGGAGCTTGGGATAGCACATGATGTCACAGCCCGGAGTTTGGGATAGTATATGATATCCCAGCCCAGAATTGGGGATGGTACATGATAACCCAGCCTGAACTTCGGGATAGTACATTGCATGTCGTAGCTCTGAATTGGGGATAGTATATTGCGTGTCCTAGCTCGGAATTAGGGATAGTACATAATAGCCCAGCCTGAACTCTGGGATAGTACATGATATCCCAGCACCGAATTTGGGATGGTACACCACGTACTGTCCCCAGATTAAGCCAGTATATCAATCGCCTTTGTCAGCCCTCAAGTTTTCCGTCACCAGATAACCTATTAACGGACTTAAAAGGATTATATTTTCCCATTTAGGAGTTATTAAACGGCTCAAACTTTCCACTTCGCGAATGGGTAATAGTGCCTGTCCTATCTACAGTTATTCTTTCAAACACTATCCAAGCCTTAAAATATGGTCCATTCCAGTGTGTGATACTGTCAGATAACTGGCAGTTGTCAGGAATGTGGCGTGTGGCGAGAGATTCGATTAAGTGGAGGTCTTTTCAGCCACACCTAATTTGCATGGACATAACTAGGACATCTAGCTCTTGACCATGGAATGGTCAAGAGAACACAACAACAGAACAACAAGATTTGACCCCAATACTGAATACACGCTTGTGTCTGACAATAATAAGCGAATCCAGGAGTCTATATGAAGCCGGATATATGCTTGTCGACGAGGCCTTCGTACTAAAGTGGTGCCGCTGGTTAATAAAACGGTTGATATATTTGTTTGTAATCACATATAGCCCAAACCTCGTCAGGATCGCCGAGGAAAAGGGGACTGCCGAAGGCGGTATCGGAGCAAGCGTCGTTACTGCAAAAGCGGGTAACAGAAGGGACTGAATTAAAGGTAAATGGGGTACGCATTAGCGTCCTATCTATATTAAGGAAAGAACATAAAGCATAAAAATGTCTTTGCGCTTAATAAAGGATATATGCACCATTTCTTCCTCCAGGCCGATGAATATTTTATGAATGGTAGTTTCATATTTGGACTCTCGGTAAAAAAATACGTAGAAAAATAATCCATATGGATAACTTGAAAGGACTGCCAGTGGCGGATAGTCTCGGAGAGCGAAGATTATTTGCCAGGCCTCGAGTGCCGCGACGCGGCATTAATTTCCCAACTGCTTGGCACAAGCACCGCCTCCTGGCATTAAATCTCTCCAGGACGCCGGATGCTGCGACGACTTCCATCCTGTATCATGTTATTGCTCTCCGCTAGGTTGCGTCGTTTGACAACAAGGACAAGCAATGGCAATTGGCCACCGAGCTTATTGGCACCCTGCCAATATCATGTCGCGGCTCAGGGGTACCTTTCGCGAAAACTGGTATCTTGGCTTCACCTCATTTGGCGGTCCGCCAACTCATTTCAAGATTGTAAGTCGACATCGGGCGCTGTCTAACTAGCGGAAAAGTCCCTTTCAAGGCGCCTCTGCCATGACGGAAGAGGCCTGAGAAGACCAGATGTACTAATGCAACCGGAGCAGTTTCACGACAAATTCACTAAAAAATTGTCATGGATCGATGAGCAAGTGGTAGGGCACCCATTCCGAGAGCATTTGCCCGTGCAACAACCTGATACAACCTCCAGTACCAAGAACTCTTCAGCATCTGCCAGGCCTTCTCTGGCCCTGGTAGCACGAAGATGCATTATTGCATCAACCTACTCAATGACGGTACCCTTGCCGCATTTTTGGCTTTCATATTGTGGAGGTAGGCGTCAAATTCGTCCACTGAACCTTGTCGGCCACGCACATCACCGTTAACACTACGCTCCATCAAGTCTTCCGGGGGCTCTGGGTATGTTCGGCCTCTCGATTGGCGTCTCCAATATTGGTGACAGCCTGCCTCGCGCGGCTTATGCAGTTCTATCGGGTCTTAATGCCGCTACCGTCGGTGTCGTTGCTCTTGCTGGTGTCCAACTCTCCGAAAAAGCTATCACTGATAACTTAACCCGCCTGGTCGTTTTTCTGGCCGCATGCGCCGGAATGCTCTACAACGCACTCTGGTACTTTCCTCTCCTCATGTTTGTGGCGGGTGTCACGACCATGGTCTATGATTTTCGTTGGTTGCATGGGCCCGTCAGGAAGGTGGTCGACATGGTCAAGAGAAGCCAGAAGCATCCACAAGCAGCTGTAGAAGAAGCTGTTGAAATGCCTCATCAGCAGACGGCGTCTGAGCTATCCGCCCCTAGCAAGGCCCCACAGCCGCCTAGCCCCTATGGAGACGGCGGTGCTGGTCGCACCGCACCCAAGGAAAGGGACATGGAGGGCCCTGGACGGTCGACCGCCGAAGACGAGCCTCGCGTCATTCCTAAAGAGCGACAGTTCAAAATGAGTTGGCGAATGGGACTTGGGGTCATCGTAGCTTTCCTAGTCTCTTTTGCCGTTATAATGATCCTACGCGGTGTGCTGCCTTTCAAGTCGCTGCTTTTCAGCCTTTTCGCCAACATGTACCTAGCGGGTACCATCATTTTTGGCGGCGGTCCTGTCGTCATCCCCCTTCTTCGCGAGTACACTGTCGCGGAGGGCTGGGTTGGCACGCGAGATTTCCTCATTGGACTTGCTATCACCCAGGCCTTCCCCGGACCCAACTTCAACTTCGCGGTATATCTGGGGAGCTTGACTTCCATCAACGGCGGCTATCACCCGGCGGCTGGAGCAGTGATTGGTTTCATCGGTATGTTCGCGCCGGGCTTGATTACTGTGCACGGCACAATGGGGGTCTGGAATGCGATCCGGGGGTGGCGCTGGGTCAAGGCTGCCTTGCGAGGGGTAAACGCGGCGGCGGTGGGCCTCATCTATACTGCTGTGTACCGGCTATGGCAGACTGGCTATATCGACGAGGATTACCAGCAAGGTACCAATCTGGGAGTTGATCCGTGGTGGGTGGCTGTAACAGCTGGAAGTTACGTTGGTGGGTACTGGTTTGGAGTCAGCCCTCCACTTGCAATCATCCTAGGTGCGGTGATGGGCCTCATCTGGTACGGCGTAGTATCAACATAGTTTTCATGGAATACATACGTAGCTTTCCTGCGGCCTGAGTCTGCCTATGGGCGTAGCCTCATGTCATCTATCTTTGAAGAAAAATAGACAGAAAACCGAGCATATTGGTGGCAGTAAAGTGTGGTATGTCATGAAAGGCGATTTCAGGGGATGGGATATACTCGCAGACAACAAGGGTAAATTTTCACGCCACAACGTGCTACAATCCACGAACCGCTTGTGGTTCATGTAACTAAAGATAATCTTGAGAGGACTGGTGCCTCTACTAATTACAGTAAGCATGAGATGGGTCGGAACTGGAAGTTTGCATCTCGGAGCCAATTTGATGTAAGGATGGGAGAGCGTCGCGGCAAATGACGTGTTTGTCTACCAGAACTCGTTTGGACTTGGCGGGAAGAGGCGCGCAATTAGCATGGAGGCTTAGCGGCGTCGGACGGTACAACAAAGAGCAGCGGGGAAGGGTACATGTCGTCCTATCAGGCACATCACATCATGGGCTGCAGGGATTGCGCCATGCTAAAGGCTGATAGCCAGATAGATGAAAGATAGCGTATATATTCGGCTGCCAAACCACTACAATGGGAACGAGAATTTATTTCAGATCCTGACCATCCAGCGCCAAATGCACATCTCTGCCAAGTATTACAGCATCAATCATAAGGAGTACTATGTCGGCAACAAACAGCAACGCGGCGCCAGTCGTTGTCTACCTTGTCCGCCATGCCGAGTCAGAGCACAACGTTTCCAAGGACTACTCGCATCGCGATCCGCCGCTCACAACGCTCGGTGTTAGCCAGGCATCTGAAATTGCTGCGTCGTTTCCCGACCTCCGCTCAGTTGCCGTGGTCTTCTCTTCTCCGCTCACGCGCACGTTGCAGACTGCCCTCGCGGGATTCTCTGGGGTTCTCAATCATGACAGTGTCGAAGACGGTGGCATCCGAAATGGCGCCCGGGTCATCATCGATCAGGACTTGCAGGAGCGCAGCGACCTTCCATGTGACACCGGGTCTGAGCGTGCCGTGCTGGAAAGCGCCTTTCCGGCCCTTGACTTCAGCGCCCTGGGCAGTAATTGGTTTGCCAAGCAGGGTCCTTACGCAGTGGATGATGCCACAGTCTCAAAACGAGCCCAACGGTTCCGCGAGAGGTTACGGGATACGGCAGAATCGCTGCAAAGAGGTGAGCAGGGTAGCGGCGGCCGCCGCGGGAGCATTGTAGTCGTCACCCACGGAGTCTTCATGAAATTTTTAGTTGAGGATGCGACCATCGATCTTCCCAAGGCGGGATGGAAAGCTTTCAAGGTCGGAAGTGGAATAAATGGTGATGCTGCCCTTTTAGCGCTCGATTCCATGGACCATTAAGTCGTGAGCGAGAGAATATATATAGCACCTAACCTTACACGACTCACAAACCGCTTATGATCAAGTATAAAAGATTAAACCCTGTGATACAATGCTATCTGTCCAACACCCTCGGGTCCTTCCGGGCTTCGCGAAGGGTCTCCTTCATCGAGTGATACAACTCTGGACTTGGCTTCTTCCACCTCTCACCGCTCGGGAATACCTTCCTCCGTAATCTATTGACCCATGATGACAATGCCTGAAAGTACGACGTGAAGTACTCCTCCATGATCTTGAGAAAATCGCCCTCGTCGGCAATCACGCCCTTCTTGTCACTTGCCAGCTCTTCCGTGTCCAGATAATTCCACTTCTCAAACCGTGGAACGACTAAGCTTTCGTCCGGCCCGTTGCAGTGAACGCATATCCAAAACAACACCCAGAAGAACGACTCGAGATCGTGCATAAAGGAATGCTGCTCGCCGAGAAGCGCCCCAATTGCCATGAAAGCCCTTGTGCCAGTCTTTCCCCTTGCTCCCGAGGCGGATTCTCGTTGCTCTTTGATAGCGAGGTCAAGGTCAATCAAGAACGAAGGCCAGGAGGGGTTGTCGTCGTCCTCATTAATCATAAGATTGTTAATTGAGATGTCTCTATGAAGGAAGCCTGCCCTGCGCAACGACTCGTGTCCTTCAATGCAACCCTCTAGCGCTGCAAGCAGAGCCGCTCGAGAGCTGGCCTTGTAGATTGGTATTCCGTAGTCACGAAGAATAATACGCCGATGTATCCGATTTGGTAAAGCCTTACTGTCAGTCTTCGTTGAAGACGCCGAACAAGATCGCTTGCTGGGTGGCAGAGGGGCGCCAGTTTGACTAGATGATCGCTTCACGCCAGCGGTGCTGCTCCTCCGGCCTTTACGCGGAGCGCCAACCGCACTCGTGCTCGGCGAAAGAGCCGATTGTTCCGGCCGATAATTTCTCGCCTCCATGATATTTAGCCCTCCCCGAACATTACTTCGGATATCATCGACTTTGCCATGGACAGAGACAGTCTCGTGGTGGTAGTACCTAGCCACGTTGACCACACCTTTATCAATCGCCTCTCTCAATAACTCGCCTTCTTCTTCCCGTTCCGTGTACTGCCAGGAGTCCTTTATCACGAACGGCGTTCGCGGGTCTTCCTCGCGATAGGCTTTCCAGCAAGTGGTTGCCCGGCCGGCAATGCAAGGCGCTCGTTTTATCACCCTGTCAATAACGAGTCGCTTTATCTGGCCCTTCCGTTTGATTGTAATAAATGACCGGCCGTCCTTTTTGATAATCGTAGGGTCGAAACCAAGCTTTTTTTTACTTATTTAAAGAAACCCGAGGATCGTAGATATAAACTGTAGCCCGTTTTCGTTAATGTCGAACTTTTCGGATATTATTCCCCTTAGCCGGTTAAACTCCCATATCCTTATAAGAGATTTATAGATGGTGAAGTTTAAGATAAATCGACGCGTATTTTGAGCAGCGAGCATTTTTTTCGCGTACTTCCCGAAATTAAGTTATGCCTTGGAGGTTATGTCGGTGGATGGGTTGCTTTTAAGCTTTCCAGGTACGAGAATCTGCGACCAGTGATATCGTGAGTCTTTTCCAGTTTTAGGATCGCTTATGAAGCTAACATCCATCTTGCGCTTTCCCGTAGAGCCTTGGATCGGCTTGTTAGGTTGTGCTAGTGGCCTTCGTCGGTACGCCGGGGTCGACTTGTAATTTTCTGTGAAAGCCTTTAGCTTTTTGCTTAAATCTGCAAACCAGCTTAACATATCGTCCTGATTTGCATTTTTCGGCCATCCACTTTATCCCTTATTAAAAAGTGGACTACTGCCTTCCATGCACTTCTCGAAGACGGCCTTGGACGTTGCCTCAAGACCTGCTACGCGACCGAAATATGTTTCGCGGAAATGAAGAAGCCCGACATACATAGGGCCAAGCTCCTCCTTAAGCACATCGTCCATATACTTGCGATGCTCTGACGAGTTCGCAAAGCTGCTTGTATTGTGAAGCCACGGGGTCTGTTGGAGAGAAGATGCTACCGGTCGGGGAGGCGGGGTGGATTCGGTAACGGTCGTATAGACTTGATCCCAGATAAGCACATCGTCTGGATTGTCGGCGAGGGCTGATTTCAAAAGAGGTTTGATACGGTCAAGGTCGTAGTTGTCGGAAGCGACCGCTGTATAAAGCCTTGGTAGCTCGCTGAAGAGGAGTTTTCCGCTGTTGGAACGGAGCAGGCGAGCAGCGGGAAGGATCTGTAGCGTCGAAAGAAGGGTAAGGACGAGGTTTTGGAGATCTGCACGATAGTCAGATGGGGCAGACTGGGAGAAGCTGGGCCATCTTTCTTACCTTCTTGCTTAAGCTGCTCGAGCGCGTCCGAAGAGCAGGCGACGCTCGCGCCTTCGCAGATGGAGCTGAAGGAAGTGCGGAAGGCGTCAAGTCCTCTCCCAATAGGATTGTCCTTGATGATATTTGACCGTAGTTGGTCTACCATGGCGGATGCGGTGCTCTTGAGAAGGGTCGGATGCGTGGGAATGGGAGAGGTCGTGCTTCGTGGCATTTTGGTTGCTGTGGAATACCCAGCCACAAGCTACTCAGCCACCCGGCGTAGCCACCTAAAAGGGGCCTTACACCAGGAATTGTCAGCCTCAGCGTTAAAGAGCTCGCTAAGTAGCGGGACGGAAAATTAACCAACCCGATACCGTCAGAATCTAAACCTGCCCCATATGTTTGTTGTTGCCGGATGTCGCCGAAGAGCTATGATCGAGGCTTTGCTTGATTGAAGTGGACAAGAGCCGACGTTGTATGCTTGGGTGGGGAATTCGCCAGGCGAGGCGCAGTGACCGGGGGCATCATTTCGGTGCTCTGGAGGACTGAAATGCTTCCCACCCCTGGCGCTTTCTTATCCGGTTCCTTCCGACCGGCATCTGTCACACTCGTATAATCCACTCAATGCGAGGGAGAACAGGGGCAGTCTATCGGTACCGCTAGTAGGAGCACGCAACTTCACCCTCCTAGTAGCCGACGCCCACGCTATGACGGATGGCTTGGGCTGTCGTGTAGCCATCCCTTCACGATGATGTGACAACCTTCATCCCGTTGGTCCAGAGGGAGATGCCCGTCAGGGAACACACCCTGGCGACCGCCTTTGCTGGTTGACGTGGCTGACAAGTGCGCGATGGACCTGGTCCGCGACGCGTATACGACCACGAAACCGGCTTAAGGCGTGGTGACCCTGCGCCGTCTCTTGCTGGCCGACTCATTCGCGTGCGACCTTGCGCACCCGGCATTTGTAAACAAGCTGGTGTGTCTATTATTGGGCCGTGCGGGGTGCCGGGTTGTAGCAGTGACCTTAATCGGAGGTCAGCAAGTATTCACGGCTCGGCATTTGCGTCTTGAACCTAACTACTTCTTGCTGGCTCGAGCGCAGCTAGCCCAACTGTAGACGGGATAAGTTTACTCGAGGTTGGCGTTTCTGCAGCGGATGGGCCTGCAAGCATAGCGGTTGGTTCATCGCCCCATTACATTTTAGCGGGGTAAATGAGTTAGCATGATCACATGGTGTGGCCACAGAAGCCCGCTTACATGATAAGTACCGGAGCCCTTGCCATGTTAACTTACGCCCCGCTACCATTTAGAACCCCGGCGGAGATCCACTTAGCAAATGCGGAATTTGCACGAAGGGAATGTGAGGAGCCGTAAAGGTGATTAACGTTACCCTTATAACCCCACATCTGAAGCCAAAACATGCTTACGGCTGAAACCGAAGGAAGCCCAAGACGAAAGGTCTTTTGAAAGGACAGATCGCGGTCCCCCGCTATGGCTTCCTAGGGTTGAAGGACGGGAGAATACTTAGGGAGTGGGGCATTATGCTTGCTCCCCCTCTTTTGTCGTCGGACTCCGCACGGCCATGTCGCGGCCGGCTTGGGCTGCAGCACTCTGTCAGCCGCAACGAATGACAACTCAGCACATTCGAATAGTGATAAGTTGTCGTTTTAAAAATCCCTCCTGGTTGGCGGAGACGTAATAGTGGCTATCACGAGGTGAGGGAGACTCAAGCCGGAGTCCAAAGTATTTGCAGAAAAAGCAAATTGTTTGGCGCCACTATCTCTTGCCACTATTGGCCTTCGCTTGCAGCGGGTGGCAAGACTATTCCTTCCTATAACCACAGGAGTGCCAGTTTTCAACCAAGACTACCTAGCACCGAGTCATTTAGGTCCCTCAGCTCTATGGAGCTGGTATTCTCTACAATTAACTCGCTCACTTTGAGGGTTAGGCATACGTAGAACACCATAACTTTTTCTGGACTGCTCATTCCGAACTGGCTTAGAACGTTTCCAATTTACGCATTCAAGGTCATATCTTCTCTAACCAAAGATCATCTCAAAACAAATGGACGTAAGTAAACCGGACCTGAAGCATACCCTTTGATAGCTAATAGCGGACCGAATCTTCACACTTATAGAGAGTAAGTGAGCCCGGCTAGATGGAATGCACTGAAACATACCGACCTGGTCTTATTAACGGTTGCAGGCAGTAAGTGCTCCTCCGTAAATTAAGTATGCTGGACTATACTGACTATGTCTTGATGATTATAGCGTGTAAGTGAATCTGGCTCGATGAACGATGTTAAATCGGGCTGATTCTTGATGGTTATAGTTTGTAAGTGAACCTGGCTAGATGGACGATGCTGAATCGGGCTGATTTTTGATGGTTTTAGAGAGTAAGTAAACCTGGCTAGGATGGACGATGCTGAATCGCGCTGATTCTTGATGGTTTTAGGGGGTAAGTGAACCTGGATAGGATGGACGATATTAAATCGGGCTGATTCTTGATGGTTATAGTTTGTAAGTGAACCTGGTTAGGTGGACGATGCTGAATCGGGTTAATTCTTGATGGTTTTAGCCGGTAAGTGAACCTGGCTAGATGGACGATGCTGAATCGGGTTAATTCTTGATGGTTTTAGTTTGTAAGTGAACCTAGCTAAATGGACGATGTTAAATTGGGTGGATTCTTAATGGTTTTAGGATGTAAGTGAACCTAGCTAGATGAACGATGTTGAATCGGGCTGATTCTTGATGGTTTAGAGAGTAAGTAAACCTGACTAAGATGGACGATGTTAAATCGGGCTAATTATTGATGATTTTAGGGGGTAAGTAAACCTGGCTAGGATGGACGATGTTAAATCGGGCTGATTATTAATGGTTATAGTGGGTAAGTGAACCTGGCTAGATGGACGATGCTGAATCGGGCTGATTTTTGATGGTTTTAGAGAGTAAGTAAAC